>CM062820.1:1300714971-1301017471 GCA_031772625.1 Pinus tabuliformis | reverse complement strand
CATGCATGGTGTATTGGGCAACAATCCCATGCTCTTGAAGAAATTTAGCAAATGGCCCAGGTGCTTGTCCATCTTCTGTGTATTTACCATAATATTCTCCACCTCTATCTGATCTCACGATCTTAATTTTCTTGTCGCATTGTTTCTCTACTTCAACCTTAAAGATCTTAAAGGCATCTAATGCTTCGCTCTTTTTATGAAGCATGTAGAGATACATATATCGTGAATAATCATCTATAAAGGAGATGAAGTATCTCTGACCATGTGAGTCCATGTCTGGACTACATATATCAGTATGTATGATCTCTAATATGTCCGAACTCCTATTGGCACCTTTCTTTGACTTGTTGGTCTGCTTTCCCTTTATGCAGTCCACACAAGTCTCAAAATCAGTAAAATCTAGAGTATTAAGTATTCCTTCATTTACCAATCTTTTAATTCTATCTATGGAGATATGACCTAGTCTCCGGTGCCATAATTTAGAGGAATCTTCATTAATAACACATCTTTTAGTGCCAGTGTGAACATGCATTGAATCATAAGTGACATTGTTTTGTAAATTAATGCAGAAAAGACCATTAGACAAAATACCATTCCCAACATAATCAAATTTATAGAATAGACTGAAAGATTTTTCTGAAAATTTTAAGGAATATCCAAAAAGTACAAGCCTTGAAACTGAAATCAAGTTTCTAGAAAAACTTGGAACATAAAAGGTCTTTTCTAATTCCAAAACAAAGCCACTACTTAAAGTTAAATAACATGTTCCTATAGCTTCCACATGCGAGCCCATCTTGTTTCCTGATAAGATGCTTTGCTCACTTCCCACTGGCTTCCTTAGGTTTTGCAAACCTTGCAAGGAATTCGAAATGTGAATTGTTGATCCAGAATCAATCCACCATGTGTTAATATTGACGTTAACCATATTAGATTCATAACAAACAAACGAGATTACTTCCTTAAGTTCCGGAATGTCACAACGAATTTCAGAGAAATTTGCAGGTTGTACTACTGCATTAAAAAATCACATGCTTATGTTAAAATTGAGGTTTAATAAACTTTCATGTTTTACCAATGTAAATCATGCTAAAAAGAATTGAATCAAATGACATAAAAATTGCCTGTGGGCTAAATTTTCAATTCAAACAGATTCAATAAAACTTTATGATAAAACTTATTAATTCATAACTCCTGTGGGTAGGTTATGAAATTTTATCCTAATTAATTACATAAATATAATAAAAATTCCTATGGGATAAAATTTATTATATTCAGTCTAATTAATTACAATTTAATGTCTAAATAATGTTTATGTGATCTAACCAATCAAGATATATAATTTTATTTAATTAAAGATGCTGTGGCTATTCTCTAATTAATTAAAATTATATGGATCACTAGACATTATCTTGTTGCATAAACAAAACTTAACCAGAGAGAAAAATAATGTTTACTGAAAGGAGTAAGTCAAAATGACATTTTAATAAACTCCATATAACTGTAATAATTCTCCAGCAAAATAAAAATTAAGGTTAAAGCAGTCAACATTACCGTAAATGACTGCAAATTGTTCCATTTATAAACAAAACAAAAATAGACCAGCAAACAAGCTATTTATTTCACAGATCTCTGCACCATGATATATATCAACAACAACCTTTATTCAACTGTTTTTCCAACTTTCTTGACAAATAAAGTTGCATCATCAAGATCAAAATGATTGAAGTTGAGTTTCAGAAGATGCTCAGTTAGTTTTTCATACCAGGCTCGCAGTGCTTGTTTGAGGCCATACAAGGACTTCACAAGTTTTCATACTTTATGTTCATGTCCTTTCACAGCAAATCCTTCAGGCTGGGACATAAAAACATTCTCTTTTAGATCTCCATTCAAGAAGGCAGTTTTTACATCCATTTGATGGACTTTCCAACCGTTCTGAGCTGCTAGTGCAAAGAGTGTCCGGATGGTGGCCCATTTTGCTGTGGGGGAAAAAGTTTCCTCATAATCAACCCCTTCATTCTGTGCAAAACCTTTTGCCACAATCCTAGCTTTGTGCTTTTCAAGTGAGCCATCAGCTTTGTACTTGTTCTTGTAGACCCACTTGCAGCCAATTGGTTTGGTTCCAAATGGAGGATCAACCAGCTTCCAAGTGCCGTTCTTTATGAGGGCATCATACTCCTTTTGCATCACTTCTTTCCATTCATCATGAGAAGCAACTTCTTTAAAGGAAGTTGGTTCAAAATCTGTAGACAAGTTCAATTCACAATCATAAGAAACATCCATATCAACAGGTGAATTAGAGTCATCTACATCACCTCCATTTTGTCGGTTTGAATTTTTGGTTCCTATTTTTCCAATTTCATCAGGATGAACACTTTCAAGTGTCTTCGTCAGCCACTTTGGGGGACCTTTCTGAGATGGTCCAGGCTGCTCTGTTGATTGAGTTGGGACTGAATCAAGATTGAGTCTCCCAATTCTATTAATTACATCACTTAAATCATCATATGTTGTTGGAGTTTCATCGGGGGAGAGTGTTCTTCAGAAGAAGATTCCACATGTTGATCTAGTATAGGAATCCCCCCTTCAAGATGTGGAATATGATTATCAAATTCTTGAAGTGATTTCATTTTTGCGAATCTATCCAAGCGATCAAGTTTGCCTCTCAACAACATTGTCAGATTTGGATGATCCAAGAAAAACTACATCTCTAGATACAACAAACTTTCTATTTACTTCATCATAGAGGCGGTATGCTTTGGAGGTTTTTGAATACCCCAGGAAGATACACTTTTGACTTCTAGCACCAAGTTTGTTTCTATGTACCTTTGGTATCAAAGCATAACAGGTGGAACCAAAGATCCAGAGATGTTTTACCGAAGGAACATGTCCATACCATAATTCATAAGGAGTCTTGTTTCTTATAGCATTAGATGGACATCTATTCTTTATATATGCAGCACATAGAACAGCATCAGCCCAAAACATTATCTTTACATTTTTGAAGAAAATCATGGATCGTACCATATTCAAGATTTTTCTATTCATTCTTTAAGCTACACCATTCTGTTGGGGATTATAAGGCACATTTGTTTGATGTTTGATCCCATGTTGGCGAAGATAGTTTTCAAATTCATTTGATGTATATTATTTTCCATTATCAGTGTGAATAGACCCAATATGAGATTGTGCATCATTTTCAATCCATTTAAGAAAATTCTTGAATGTTTGAAAATCATCAGATTTGTTCTTCAATAAATAAACCCAACACACTCTGGTGTAATCATCAATAAATTTCATGACATATTTATTTCCATTTGCAGAAGGAACATGCATTAGACCACATAAATCTGAATGAATGAGTTCAAGCTTCCTATGTGCTCTTGAATGTGAATCATGAAAACACTGTTTGCTATGCTTTCCTAGAATGCAAGCAACACATTGCTTATGTTTCCTAGGAATTGTAGGCAAACCAACAACACCATTTTTCTTCAATAAGCGGAGACTATCATAGTTTAAATGTCCAAATCTAGCATGCCATAATAAACTTGATGGAAGTGTACCTTCTTGTTACCGGGAAAACTGTCTATTTAGAACTGCTCTATCCCACTAAGGTGTGACAGCTGCCTTAGAAACAAACAGAGAAAAACTACTTTTGTATTTCCTATATGAACTATAGATAGAGAGGAATAGAAAAAACCAACCTGTGTCTTGCGCTAATCCTTTGATCCAAACCCTCTCTACTTTGACAGTCTCCAGCCACCTGCTCCCTTACTTGCCCAGCTTCACCAAGTACCTGTAAGATCACCGAAGAAGAACACTATACAAAGACATGGATCTATATTCATAAACAACTTAGGATCAGATTTAAGTTAACCATACAAATGTAACAAGCATCAATGATACAAAAGCATGGAGGAAAAACTCAAATAGTTTTTATTGATAAACAAGAAAAGATCTAGGAGGAGTTACAACCGATGGTCCAGCATCAACCTCCTAGCAAAGAAGCCCCTCTTCACCTCCAACAAAGCATAGATCACCCAATACTCTGATGTTTGTCTCAAAACCAACAACAATTCCTTACAATATGCAAAATTCTAGCCTCTGGATCTCTGAAATGAGGGATCCATATATAGATATGTGTAAGGAGGATGAGTCAGCTTGTGATTTGATTAGTGTCTTCTCTCTGTCAGTTCTTGCTTCCACTTGGAGACTGAAGGCCTCTTACTCATCCTTGGTCGAATTCAGTGAGGCAAGTGTCATAGGAGAAGATTTTGGAAGCTTCCATTGTCTCTCCACCTTGCGGAATGACACTGCCATTTGTCATTTCTCACCCAACGCACCATCACAGTGTATTTAGGTGGAATGTAATGCACCTAGCCAATGTATTTAGGTGCAATGCAATGCACCTAGCCAGTGGAGCAGCTGAAATAATCCTGTTTTGACTTATTCTGAGCAGTTTCTAGTGGAGAACTTCTGGGAGAAGCTGTAATCTGTTGACCTTGTTCCTTTAGGGGTTAGAAAAACACTTTTAGGGACTTAGGAGCCCTTGGTTTATGGACATTTCATGCTTGGAGTTGTAAGGCACAAAAATGTCTATAACAGTTGCCCCCTGAAGTATGAGGCCGTTAACCTTTTGGTGTCGGGTGAAATGCTTTATTATGAGGATCCGAAGTTCTTTCAATGCTGGGAGGAGACCTATAATAAGATACAATACAATACATTATCTTCATACTGTTTTCATAATCTAGCTGAGACGGGCATTCCCATGATCAGTTTTATAAATTCATTTTTATGTACATAGGACAGACAATCGTTTGAGTGTCGACTGATGATTTTGATAGAGCCATCATCCTTTTGGTAGGATGATTATCTGTGGTGCAATGCTATATATTTAATGTCTTTATTTCCCTGGATATATATCGCAGCCCAGATGGATGAAACTAGGTCCGGGGTCTTCAATCTCGTCCGATCTTCACTCAAAGTACAAGTCGATCCATGTGAGAAATGTTCTGAAGTCGAACATGGAAAGACATCGCTTGATTACCAGTCAATGATGTAAACTGTTAACAAGCGCGAGAGGAATCACCGATAATGATAATGATCCTCAAGGTACTGCAGTACAATTCACGTGGTGTGAATAAAGGACTTGGTGTCGAACACCACGCAAAATCTTTCGGTCGAAGGTCATTGATGTAAACCTGTCGCCGGAAGTGAGAAACTTGCCATTGAGGCATGCAAGCTCCAAAGTACTGAACGGGGTGTTCCTAGACCAACTTCTTGGATAATGAGCTGATGTCGACAAGAAGTGATCCGTTAAAGGAGGGCCTTAATGAATCCCACATCAATGACACTGAACGGAGCAAATGATTTTGATGGAGATGAAAACGATCTGATGATACAATGTTCAGGGTGGCGGTCATGAAAGAATGGAGTATAATGTATGGTAGTGGGTGAGACACCAGTGGAGTCGCCATTTTGTTACCAAGAAAAGTGTCTATTTACAACTAATCTATCCCACTAAGGTGTGACAGCTACCTTAGAAAGAAACAGTGAAAAACTACTTTTGTATTTCCTTTATGAACTATAGATAGAGAGGAATAGAAAGAACCAACCTGTGTCTTGCGCTAATCCTTTGATCCAATCCCTCTCTTCTTTGATAGTCTCCAGCCACCTGCTCCCTTACTTGCCCAGCTTCACCAAGTACCTATAAGATCACAGAATAAGAACACTATACAAAGACATGGATCTATATTCATAAACAACTTAGGATCAGATTTAAGTTAACCATACAAATGTAACAAGCATCAATGATACAAAAGCATGGAGGAAAAGCTCAAATAGTTTTTATTGATAAACAAGAAAAGATCCAGGAGGAGTTACAACCGATGGTTCCTGACCCAACATCAACCTCCCAGCAAAGAAGCCCCTCTTCACCTCCAACAAAGCATAGATCACCCAATACTCTGATGTTTGTCTCAAAACCAACAACAATTCCTTACAATATGCAAAATTCCAGCCTCTGGATCTCTAAAATGAGGGATCCATATATAGATATGTGTAAGGAGGATGAGTCAGCTTGTGATTTGATTAGTGTCTTCTCTCTGTCAGTTCTTGCTTCCACTTGGAGAGTGAAGGCCTCTTATTCATCCTTTGTCGAATTCAGTGAGGCAAGTGTCACAGGAGAAGATTCTGGAAGCTTCCATTGTCTCTCCACCTTGCGGAATGACACTGCCATTTGTCATTTCTCGCCCAATGCACCCTCACAGTGTATTTAGGAGCAATGCAACGCACATAGCCAGTATATTTATGTGCAATGCAATGCACCTAGCCAGTGGAGCAGCTGAAATGATCCTGTTTTGACTTATTCTGAGCAGTTTCTGGTGGAGAACTTCTGGGAGAAGCTGTAATCTGTTGACCTTGTTCCTTTAGGGGTTAGAACAAAACTTTTAGGGACTTAGGAGCCCTTGGTTTATGGACATTTCATGATTGGAGTTGTAAGGCACACAAATGTGTATAACTGTTGCCCCCTAAAGTATGAGGTTGTTAACCTTTTGGTGTCGGGTGAAATGCTTTATTATGAGGATCCGAAGTTCTTTCAATGCTGGGAGGAGACCTGTAATAAGATATAATACAATACATTATCTTCATACTGTTTTCATGATCTAGCTAAGGTGGGCATTCGCATGCTCAGTTTTATAAATTCATTTCTATGTACATAGGACAGACAATCGTCTGAGTGTAGACTGATGATTCTGATAGAGCCATCATCCTTTTGTTAGGATGATTATCTGTGCCGCAATGCTGTACATTTAATGTCTTTATTTCCCTGGATATATATCGCAGCCCGGATGGATGAAACTAGATCCGGGGTCTTCAATCTCGTCCGATCTTCACTCGAAGTACAAGTCGATCCATGTGAGAAAGGTTCTGATGTCGAATATGGAAAGACATCGCTTGATTACCAGTCAATGATGTAAACTGTTAACAAGCACGAGAGGAATCACCGATAATGATAATGATCCTCAAGGTACTGCAGTACAATTCACGTGGTGTGAATAAAGGACTTGGTGTCGAACACCACGCAAAATCTTTCGGTCTAAGGTCATTGATGTAAACCTGTCGCCGGAAGTGAGAAACTTGACATTGAGGCATGCAAGCTCCAAAGTACTGAACGGGGTGTTCCTAGACCAACTTCTTGGATAATGAGCTTGATGAGCCCCAAGTTTTGGTAACATTTTGGGCTCATTTGGCCTACTTACCTTGCTCAACCCTTCATTTTTATCACTTATGCATCATTTCTTAGTATATTCATGTTATTTGTAGGAACGAGGGTAGTCATTATGCCTATGTGGCTAATACATGATTATTTCAGGTTTTTTGACATTAAATGGAGCAAAGACCACGCAGATGGAGACAAGGAGACAGCCAAGGTGGCATTGCGGGTTTGTAGGAAGGTTGTCCATAGCCTTGAATGACCTTCCTCGTGATCTCCACCCCAACTCCGAGCTCCAACAGCTATCACCACCGAGCTAGAAGGCAGCCAACGGATTCTACAGGAACAACAGTTTACTTTTAGTTGGACAGCCAAGCCCCACTAATTGAGGAGGCCAGCTTGGCCCTCATCATGTATAAATATTGAGGTTGTAGCCTTCGATGGAAACTTTTGAACCTTTGTTGCAGATTTTGAATCACGAGCTATAGCTCTGTTTTGCTCTTTGTAAGCCATTTTTGGCATATTGTTAGACTTATGGTTATGATCTTTTAATAAAAGGCAGGCAGATTTGCGTTCAATTCTGAGTTCTTAGAGGAGCTATAGCTCTCAGGTTAGGGCCCAACCTGAGAGCAATAGGCCTCCTTTCTTTGTATTGCTACTTGTCTTTCCTTTCAGCATTTCATTTCTTTGCCTTGACATGCATTTGGAAAACACAGTCTGCTGATTCAAATTTCTTGATGTGATTAAGTAGGTTAGTTTATGGATAAAGTGCTTTCAGCAGCTTAGATTAGAGTAGGAGGATTAGAATTCATCAGAGCTCCAAGAAAAGGTTGATCGTACACTCACTTCCACCTCTGTTTAGAGATTGGGAGTGTAGACCGTGCCAACCACCAAAAAAACGCAGTTTTATATGTTCATGCAAGCTTTAAAGTCATATTTCCATTGGTAGAAGTGTCCATGCATTTAGATCTTGAGCAATAACTCCTGGTTTCAGCACCATGCATGATTTCTATCTTAACTTCCATTGCTGTTCTTTGGTTTCTAATACAACAGTTAGAATAGGTTGATAAATTCTCGGTTTTGTGCAAGACAGAGGTGATTTGTTTCATTTACACTGCGCAGCACCACTTCAACACTTCCTTATCCTTCTCAGCCGTGCCTAAGCCATCTCCTTACCTCGCAGCTAGATCCTTTGCCCACCAACTCTCCTATTACCCACGTTGTCTTATCTTTTTCGGCCTTCCATTGCCTCTACCCTTCTATTGACCAACCAGCTGTACACACCCTCTCTCCATCTCATCTCTCTGTCCAAAAGCCATCATAAGCTCCCCTCTCATCCTACCTATCCACCCATACAGCTCATTCGCTCCTCCATCACCCGAAACTCCGACTGCAGAACATCCTGTAGAAGTTAGCAGACTTCCTGTAGAAATCCCGAGCTTCCTGTAGGATCCCCTGCATACATCTTGTAGAAGCCTTCAAACATGGTTGCCAAGCACCTGAATGTTGTGAACTTCTGTGGAATGATGTTAGGGATCCCCTGGAACCTCTCAGAGTCCTCCTGACCTTTCCCAAGCCTTCCTCCCCTCGAACTACCCCAGCACAGTCAAGACCCAGTAAGAAGCACAATCAAATAACTCCAACCACTTGAGCAAAAATACAGAAACATGTTCTCTTCAATGGAAGTAGTTTAAACTCATGCATCTCATCTCACTAGAAGTAATGGCATCATTTGTAGAAGTTGCATTCCCACTATAGCATCGTAAGGATTAAGTTGGTCAGGTTAGGGTTTACTAGGGTTTCCATGTTTTGTTGGCTTTCAGTTCATTCTTGCAAAGTAGATTAATTTCCTTTGAGATAGCCTTCGTTCATCACTTAAAAAGCTTCTTCTGAGAACATATAGAAGTTGGCTTGATCCCTACCACACTTGTGCCAGCTGACCAAGTGACAGCTGCGACAAGAGCTAGTACTTGTGCATACAACACCGTCGCTTCCAAGTTTGTTACGAACTACCGGGTTGATAAAATTAGAGAAGGAAGCTCCAGGAGTTGTAGCATTATTGCTACAATACTGGAGCTCACCATCTTTTTGGCGCCGTTACCGGGGAAGCGTCAGAGTATTAGTAATTGTTGCTTTTCTTCTATTTTCCTACTCTTGCCTTCTGCCAAGTAGTTTATTTCATTTCCATTCTGCAAAAGTAGCATAGACATTTCCTGCTTTCATAGATTAGCATTTCAATTCCGCAATTTCAATTTTGCAAGCATAGATTAGTATTTCAATTCCGCAAGCGTAGACTAGCATTTCCATTCCTGCAATTTCATTTGAGCAAAGTAGATTAGTTCTTTCTTGCTTTCAATTCAATTCTGCATCTTTATTTCAGCAAGATAGTTAGTTATAGATCAATCTGTTTCAATTTTGCAGGTACCAAAGAAAAAAAACAAAAGCAATCAAAAAAGTCTTTCCATTTCATGCCTCGTAGGAATCGAGATAAAACAGGCAAATTCTTACCCAACACCCCCACCACATCACTGAGTCACCCTTCTCTCTTCTTCGGTGACAGTGATCCAGAAGAACCTATAGGTGAACCTCCTGAGATATACGAAGATCCTATAGCAGAAGAAGAATTAGAGACCATCCCATTTGAAGCTATGGCTGACAATAGAGGAGAAGATGAGAGAATAGAAGGTGCCTTCCACATCCGAGAAACCAATGGAGACATGAAAATGAAAAACATTAGTCCCTCTGCTCTACCTCACTTCCATGGACTGACTACTGAAGATCCTGATACCTTCCTGTTTGAGTTTGCTGTCCTTTGTCGAACCTATGCCTATACTGAAGATGAGCAGAAGCTGAAACTCTTCCCTTCAACTCTTAAGGATGCAGCATTACGCTGGTTCATGGGCTTACCTGGGAATAGTATCACCAATTGGGCTCAGATGCAGCAAGCTTTCAATACCAAGTATCAGGACTACTGTAGGTCCAAGGAAACCAAGGGAGAAATCTTTAGGATGACCATGGGAAATGATGAGTCCTTAGAGGATTATGAGGAGAGGTTCCAACTTAGCTATAAGCGGGCCAGGTGCACACTTGACCCTGAATCCCTCAAGTTGGTCCTGCTCCGAGGAGTCCCTGAAGACCTCTTAGATACCCTTCACATGTTAGCTGGGGGGGATATTTACCAACTACCTTATGAGGACATCAAGACTGTGTTTAGAAACCACTCTAGGGCAGCCCGGAAACGAGGTAGAGGAAACCTCCTCTTAGCTAGTATCCCTTTCCCCAAGCATGAGTTTGCAAATCAATTAGAAGATCTTAAGAGTGAGGTGAGACAGACCATTGCCATGCAACTTGACACATTCAGGATCCAGCAGAAGAAGGAAGAAGCCGAGAGGGCCTTGGCTATCTTCTGCCCTAGATGTACAAGGAGACACCCTAAGAACGAATGCCCATTGCATTCAGTTGAAGTGTGTGTTGTAGGGAAAAGTATCCGACTCGGATGACCCTATCCCACTCTAAGGGTGATAGTACCTCAGCAACAACTGTGAAGAAAACTACTTAAGGTTTACTTCTTTACGAAAGCAAGAGAGAATGAGGAAATGCACTAACCGTTGCCTTGCGCTTAATGTCGAATCCAAACTATTCTCTTTGTTGCTTGCTCCCAGCTCCTTGCTCTTTTGTTGGCCCAGCTACAATGAGATCCTGCAAAATGACAAAGAAGGAAACTACAAGAAGCATGCAATCATAACTGATTCAAGGATTAGCATAAATCAAATATACAATTATCACAATATATCATTGAAACAAGTGCATATAGAAGAACCTCAATAGCTTTTATTAATGAAGAAGTAAAGTTCTGAGAGAGTTACAACCATTGAAGACCCCAATCCAGCAACACCTCCCAGCAGAAAGAATTTCTCCTCTTCACCTCCTTCAAGCAATCACCCAATAGTTCTATAGTGAAACCAACAGCATATCATTACTTTGCACAAAATTCCAGCCTCTTGAGCTCATAGGAGAGAGCTCAATATATAGATGAATTGAGAAAGGATGAGTCAGCTTGCAACTGATGTGTAGCTGCCTTGTGTCCTCTCTCTCTTCAGTTGATCTTCAGTTCTTGAGTCCACTTGGAGAACCTTGCTTCCACTTGGAGAAACAGAGCCTCTGACTCATCACAAGGCAAAATCCCTGATCCAAGTGTCATTTTTGGAAGATTCCAGAGCAATGACTCAGTGTGCCACTTGTCCCATCTCGCTCAGCGCAGGTGGCCTTTGTTCTACCTGTTTTGCAACGCAGGTACACCATGGAGGAGTTGAGTTTCAGCACAGAAGCCTAGTGGAGCACCTGCTTTGATTTCAGGATTTCTTGTTTTTGAGTGTTTTCAGGTGGAGAACTGATCTGAGAGCTATTGGTTTGCTGACCTTGTTCCTCTAGGGGTAGGAACATCATGTTTAGGGTCTTTGGATCCCTTGGATTATTGACAATTCATGCCTGATGCTGCAAGGCACAAAATTGTCTATAACAGATGCCCCCTAAAGTATGAGGTCGTTTATCGGGTGAAATGCTTTATTAGGAGGATCCGAAGTTCATTCAATCTGCTGAGAAGTGTCCTGTAATAAGATACAATACAATACATTATTTTTCATTCTTTTTCATGATCTAGCTGAGGCGGGCATTCCCATGCTCAGCGTTATAAATTCATTTTGGTACATAGCACAGACGATCGTCTGATGATAGACTGATAATTCTCTGCTGAAATTATCATCCTTTGAGAAGGATGATCATCTGCTGTACATATCAAATGTCTTTATATCCTAAATATATATCGCAACCCGGATGGATGAAACTAGATCCGAGGTCTTCAATCTCTTCCGATCTTCACTCGATGTACAAGTCGATCCATGTGAGAATTTCTTGAAGTCGAACATGGAAAGACATTGCTTGATTACCGGTCAATGGTGTAAACCGTTAACAAGCGCGAGAGGAATCACCGATAAGGATGATGACCCTCAAGGTACAGCAGTACAATTCACATGGTGGGAATAAACGACTTGGCGTCGACCACCATGCAAAATCTTCTGGTCGAAGGTCATTGATGTATACCTGTCGCCGGAAGTGAGAAACTTACCATTGAGGCATGCAAGCTTCAAAGTACTGAAGGGGTTGTTCCTAGATCGACTCCTTGGATAATGAGCTGATGTCGACAAGGAGTGATCCATCAAAGGAGGGCCTTAATGAATCCCACATCAGTGACACGGAATGGAGCTAGTGATTGTGATGAGGTGAAAACAAACTGTGATGTATGATTCAGGGTGGCGGTCATGAAATGGATGAAAGACAATGTATGGCAGTGGATGGGACACGGTTGACTCTTTGCAGAACAACATCTCTTGAACATATAACGACACTGATGTGATGGATTGGTAGCATTACCCCAAATGTGGATGGTGTGGCGAGGACCATGGTGATGAGACCGGTGAATGAAACAACCCAACCCGATGTGATACGGAGGACAAAGTGTCATGTTCAAGAGCGACTTGCTACCATTAAAGCTGTGAGGTTCTCCCAATTTTTCCCCAGTCATTGCTGACCAGTACCTCTTTATTTTTATCAAGCTTGAGGAGGATAACATATGCTTGTTCTATAACCTGCCCTTCGGGCAAGCCTATCGCTATGTTTTAACGAGCCTAGCGATAGGGAAACTCGTTCTCGTCTAAAGACAAGTTTGTCGCTATTTAATGAATTTAACGAGTCTAACGACAAGGATAACTCGGTCCTTTTCATTTTTAGAGAGTCTGAAAAGGTACATAAAGTCAACTCCAGAATTCCTTTTTCGTCATCTAATCCCTTAAGTCCGAAAAAGTATAAAACAATACAGAAGGGATGAATTTTCGATTGCTTTAACGAGCCGAACAAAACAAGCGCTCGATCTTTTTGTGCAATAATCCCTCAGGTCCAAAAAGATTAAAATCTAGAGGAGGGATAGCTCTTCCGGTCGTTTAACGAGCTGGAAGGCCAAAACTCGGCAAACTTTTCATATTTTACGAGTCAAGAGAAAAGAGCTCAAAGAAGACTCGTCTTTTGAGGAACGAGTGATAAACAGGGATAGCAGCAGATTCCAGGTACAGGTTGGAATTTTCCAATCACGGCAGTGTCACAAGGATGGCTAAGTGAAATCACTCTTCGCAGCTGTTCCTCAAAATGGGTAAACAAACATATGGAGATGAACGATTGGCCAAATGAACAGATGGAGGTGAGACTGCAAGAACACGACCAAGGGCTTTAATATGGCTGTCAAAGGTTACATTTACCAAGGTTATTTACCGGTTCATTTTTTCTGGGTGAGCTTGAACTGTAGGGGAAGATTGCTCACAACTTATGTTTATTTTTTAACGAGCATGAACTATGTGCTAAAACTGCTCGGTGATGGATGCCCCCAGCATAATAATGCAGATGAGGCATATGCCCCCTAAACCTTAAGGGGCAGTTCATTTTTTAACGAGCTTGAATGCGACCAAACCTTGCTCAATCTTGATGCCCCCAGCATAAAAATGCAGACGAGGCATATGTCCTCTAAACCTTAAGGGGACATTTCATTTTTTAATGAGGTTGACATCGTAAAGAACTATCCTCTTTACTCTTTATTTCATTTTTTAAACGAGGTTGACTTGAGATAGGAACTATCCTCGAAACTTTTAGATCCATTAAAAATAGAAGGCTTCATATTCCGTTGCACCCATCTCCGTAAGATTACTTGGTGGTGGTGGGGCAAAAGTGCCCATTAAAGAAGGGTCTTTTAGGAAAATTACTCCGATATATGGGAGAGGATGATTGCCTCCATGGACCGTTGGAATGCTTCTTGTATTGGATGGCGGCACAACTTCTGTCGAAGTTGTTGTCGCACTGCCTGATCGACCTTTTCTCTCGCCATTCAACAACTGTGAATTCCCATGGCTTTTGTTTAATATTGAAATTAAAGCATCATCTTGGCGCTTAAAACTTGACAACATCATGACTTGTGATGGGGAAGCATTTCCACTATCAACCAGATTCTGACTTGGGTCGGGAAATGGATCAGTCAACACAGCTGGAGTATGCGAATTCTTTACGAATCTTTTAAACTCAGCTTTGTACGGGCAATCCGCCATCCAATGATCCTCGTCACATATGTGACACCTTCCAGGTGGTTTCTCCTCTCTATGAGGAGTTTTTCGAGGAGATGACTTTCTTCGATCTTTCTTCCCTTTGTTTTGATTCTTCTTGCTTCCTGGTCGATTGGTTTCTTTGCCCTTATCTGTCGATACGGCATTTACTTCCGAAGCAAGAATTTCCTCACGCGCATTTTGATTCGAATCCTTACGGGCCTCCTTTTGATTGGTCCTTTTCGGATTCGTGTTTGCCGTGCCAATCATGCCATCGCCGGCATGAGAGTCACTATTTTATTTAGGAGGAGGAGGGATTGAAAACTCTGGTCTAGGGGCGTCTGGTATTTTGTCATAGAGCGTGCCGGACTGAGTATATACTAAGTCCAAATATTGTGCACGAGCGATAACCTGCTCTTCTGTTACGACTCCCCCCTTTGCTACATCTTCCGTTATGGCCGGAAGTAACGACTTTATAAACCACTCAGCTAAAAGCTGATCAGGAACGTATGTTTTAACCATTCTTCGTCGACGTCGCCACTCATGTATATGATCTGATATATGAGTTGCGGTCGTCTGTTTGAAGTTAGTCAATATCTCTGTTCCCGTTTCATACCTTATTGGTAATTGAAAGTGGGTTAAGAATGTCGTGGCAAGGGAGCTAAAATTGTCGAACGAAGCTCTTGGCAATTCTATATACCATTTCGCCGCTGGACCTGTCAATGTCCTCTGAAAGAGGTGAAGCCTTATCGAATCATCATTTAAAGTGTTCGATGAACACCATAGATGAAATGTCATCACATGATTCGACGGGTCTTCACCTGGATTTCCATTGAATTTAGGAATGTCGGATGGAAGTTTGTGCGAGATCACTGGCCACCATGGGGCGTAAGCAATTGGATCATTGGTTAACCGATGTAAATCAGGCAACTCTAAAGTCGCCACGAATGGTAACTGTTGATTCAAGTTAGGGGAAGCGTAGCCAGGGTACGATGGAATTGCCTGAACAGTTGGTCTTTGCATACCAGCATAATGGAGTTGATGTTGGTATGATTGATACGGTTGATGGACTTGACCACTATAAAGTGGTTGATTTTGGCCATTTTGGATATATGGTTGTCCAGTATTCGCAAAGATTTGCTGTTCAGAACCTTGGTACACTTGTTGGAATTGTGGCTGTTGGTATTGCACTATCCACGGTTGCGATACCATGGGTTGTTGCGCTACACTAACCATTGGACCAAGATGTGGGGTAATTGTACCCGATTGTACTTGTGTCACCCCACCAGTAGGCGATTGTGGTTGGGTCGCAGGGTCAAGGGGCTGTTGCATGAGAACCTGAGAAATCTGAGGTTGACATACAACAGGCATCGTTTGAACTTGCAACACGGTTACGATAGCCGGTGTAGTTGGGATGTTCGTCACAGGTACACACTGTTGCATAGAATATACAACTCTTGGTGGCTGGGATAGCATAGGTACCCAACTACTCGTTGCAATTCCACCATAACTTGAATAAGGTTGAGAACTCCCGTATGGGTACCCTCCTGGAGGGGGTAATGAAAGGGCATACTGCCCCCCATACGGTGGTAATCCAGAACTCAAGGCAATTGATTGTCCTGGAGGACTGGATGGCCTAAATTGATTCCCAAAAGGGTCAATTTGATGAGTCTCACCATAAGAGTTACCAGACATTACTCCGGAACAAACAGGAACAGACCATACTGCCGAGATAGTCCCTTGGTGGACTCCTTCTAGCGATTGAGAGCTAGTTGGGACATATGGTATGCCGGCGAACATTGTTGGATTTGCAGCAGGTAATTCTGCCGTCGCCGTGTCATTTGACACAGTCCTAGATGTCGACGGTTTTTCAGACATTTTGAGTCTATCCAATTGATTGCCTAGTGATTCTACAGGAACTTCCACTGGTGATGGACAAACTTCTGTTGTAGCAGGAAATAGAGTGACCCCTACTCCAAAATGAGTTGGAGTGGATACTTGCGGTTCCTCTATAATTTCCTCTATCGCAATCAGACCAGGTGGAAGAGGAAGACCGTCAGGTCCGTAAAATATTTCCGGTGCCGAAGAAGGGGTTGTATCGACAGCGACAGATGTTTGAGGAACAAAACTCTCTGGACCAGTTACAGATGGAACTGGTTCAGTTATACAAGTATTTGCCCCCAGACTAGGATCAGTATTACTGTCCTTCTGCGGCGGTTGAACTTCTTCTATAGAGGCAGGGTTTCCGGAAATGTTTGGAGTAACCAGAATCTCAGATGTTGTTGGAACACTTGTTCTAAATTTTAAAGGAGATTTTGAACTGGTTTGACGAGCTCGCTTTGTCTGGACTGTTTTCGATTCCGGAGACAAAGATGGTTGACTCGCAAGCCTCCGAGAACGACAGATATTCAATTGACTTTCTTCCACGATTGCGGATTACTCGATCAACTAAAATATAAAGGGGAAAATCTGTGTTTCCGATTTGAATGAATTTTATTAGACGCTTTTAAACATAACTTTGCTTTTTCATGTTTTAAGAGTCGAGAAAAAGCTAAAGATGACTCTAGTCTCCTTCGATGTATTAATGAGCCCGAAGTGACAAATGCTCGGATGGACTTTTTCAGTTATAGAGTTTGAAAAAGGCCAAAAGAAACTTCTCTGGAGTTCTAGGCAGAGGGTGTGCCAAACTTTTCGCGAAACCACAGAATACGTTTTATGGTACGGGTGGTCGATCTTCGTGAATGCTGTGTTCACTGCATCGCGATCAGTAGGGCGGCCGACACGGATTCCTATGGATAAAGGCTAAATGCCTATAGGGGTCTCCCAATATATACGCGACGGTACGTGGGAGCACAAGTCCGTATTAGTGCTATCGTCCCTCAGGAGGAATCACCCACCTTCGTAGAGATCGACAGTCACTACGTTTAATGACGCCGGAACACGTCTCTAGCTTAGACCTCTATGTGTTTGCGTTATGTTTCAATGCGTTGTTAGGTTCATTCAGTATATTTTAAGTTGATCTTTTTAAAGTTTGCCTTTCAAGGTTCACCACGAGATGTATATGAAAAATTCCTAAATGCAGCCTAAGATGAGAAGCAAGCTTTTTCAAATCTTTTTGACTGATGAAAATCTTAACTACTGAGGGAGAAGAAAGGAAAATCTTTTCACACAGTTCATACAGCACAAACTAATGCACTTTCTCCTAAATCATCATGCAAACTTTTTCAAATGCAAAATGCACAATGCATGTATTTTCTTTTCCCTTTTCTTAATGTTGATGTATTACAAAAAGAAAGTTGTTATTTAACTTTGATTTTGATTTAAAGCGAAAACAAACAAGTTTGTCCAAAATCAAAAGACACCTTAAGATTTACTTGTTTAATCACTGGAAATACATGAAATCAAACCATAATGACGAAAGTAAAAAGACTAATCAGCTATGGACAACAAACAAGCTAACTCTTTAGACCAGCAAAATGCCTAACACAGGTTCAGATCTAAGAGGCCAAAGCAAGACTAGTTCACTTTCGTTATGGGAAATTGTAAATGATGTAAGAAATACAAAAGAACAAGTACAATTTCGTTATCTAACAGAGGTGGAATGATGGCAAGTAAGGTTGGTTTCAGAACAGGTACAAGACTGGTAACTGGCTGCAAAACTATAGTGAAAACAGGCAAGAAAAAGGGAGGAAACCCCAAATGCACAAGGCAAAATTGGGCCAACGCAGGTGCTGCACAGCCAGTCTGGCTCTCAGCGCAGGTAGCCCCTTCGGGACCTGCGTTGCAAAGCAGGTAGCCTGTGTACTACCTGCTTTGGAAAACGAAAGTTGCGTTTTCTCAGTTTCCGGGTCACAATTTTCTCAAAAATTCACAGTTTTTGCTCAAATCAGAAGCTCTCAGTCAAGCACACACTAAGGGATGACAAGGAAGATGAAAAGCTATCACTAAGAGCTTACAAGGATCCTTGTAGATCAGCTCTTCAAATCATGAACATGCTCAGAAATGAGGTAGAGTAGTTGCCCTCTACTTCGCTTTTGATATAGTCAAAAGCTTTTCGATTTGGTACTCTTTTGTTCAGGAAATGAATAGCAAAATACTACAAACAATCAAACAGATACGATCCCCAGTGGAGTCGCCAGTTTGTTGTAGGGAAAAGTATCCGACTCGGATGACCCTATCCCACTCTAAGGGTGATAGTACCTCAGCAACAACTGTAAAGAAAACTACTTAAGGTTTACTTCTTTACGAAAGCAAGAGAGAATGAGGAAATGCACTAACCGTTGCCTTGCGCTTAATGTCGAATCCAAACTCTTCTCTTTGCTGCTTGCTCCCAGCTCCTTGCTCTTTTGCTGGCCCAGCTACAATGAGATCCTGCAAAATGACAAAGAAGGAAACTACAAGAAGCATGCAATCAAAACTGATTCAAGGATTAGCATAAATCAAATATACAATTATCACAATATATCATTGAAACAAGTGCATATAGAAGAACCTCAATAGCTTTTATTAATGAAGAAGTAAAGTTCTGAGAGAGTTACAACCATTGAAGGCCCCAATCCAGCAACACCTCCCAGCAGAAAGAATTTCTCCTCTTCACCTCCTTCAAGCAATCACCCAATAGTTCTATAGTGAAACCAACAACATATCATTACTTTGCACAAAATTCCAGCCTCTTGAGCTCATAGGAGAGAGCTCAATATATAGATGAATTGAGAAAGGATGAGTCAGCTTGCAACTGATGTGTAGCTGCCTTGTGTCCTCTCTCTCTTCAGTTGATCTTCAGTTCTTGAGTCCACTTGGAGAACCTTGCTTCCACTTGGCGAAACAGAGCCTCTGACTCATCACAAGGCGAAATCCCTGATCCAAGTGTCATTTTTGGAAGATTCCAAAGCAATGACTCAGTGTGCCACTTGTCCCATCTCGCTCAGCGCAGGTGGCCTTTTTTCTACCTGCTTTGCAACGCAGGTAAACCATGGAGGAGTTGAGTTTCAGCGCAGAAGCCTAGTGGAGCCCCTGCTTTGATTTCAGGATTGCTTGTTTTTGAGTGTTTTCAGGTGGAGAACTGATCTGAGAGCTGTTGGTTTGCTGACCTTGTTCCTCTAGGGGTAGGAACATCATGTTTAGGGACTTTGGATCCCTTGGATTATTGACAATTCATGCCTGATGCTGCAAGGCACAAAATTGTCTATAACAGTGTGTTTCGTTTGTGAGGAGGACCATCCCACAAATCAATGTCCAACCTTACCTGGGCTCAAAGCCATGTACCAAGGGACAGAAGCCCCCACTGAACCTCTCTACTTCCTCAACCAAAGGAGGCCACAAGGACCTAGACCTTACCAGCAGGGGATGCAAGGGGCACCCCAAGCTTATTACAGCCCCAACCAATCGACTCCTATGCCTTCCTGGGGTCTCCCTGCTCATCCTTCCTGGTCTATGCCTCCTCCATGGTCTTATCCACCTCAGTACCCTACTCAGCCCACTACTCATTCATATCACTCACATGCCCAGCCACAGCCTCAGTGGAATGCACCTCATTCGGGGTGGAGGCCCCAGTACAACACTCCTCCCACCATTTTTCCTCCACCACCAGTTCAACCTCAACCATTACCTCCTGCTCCTCCAAGGCAACCTCAAATACCTGCTCAACCGAACCCGAACCCCAACAATAGACAGGCCTAGCAGGTATAAACTGGGGAAACATCATGCCCTACCTATGCTGTGGAGATCTAGGAGATCAATCTTCGATCTGGAAAGACTCTTCCAGATCGCCAACCTCCTCCCCCAGAGGACGAGGAGGACAAACAGGAAAGTGAACCAAAGGTTATTCCACCCTTTCCTGAGAGACTAACAGCCACCACACAACCCAACCCAGAGGAGGATGAGCTTCTGGGAGAGCTCAAGCAGTTGTGTGTGAAAATACCACTTCTCCAAGCCATCAAGGATGTGCCAATATACAACAAGTTGGTTAAGGAAAAGTGTTTCAAACACCCAGGCAGGCGAAAGAGAGATGCTTCAACCATCAATGTCTTAGGACAACTGTCTGACCTCATGTTAGGACAAGTCATCTGCCCAAAGTACCTAGATCCTGGAAGTCCTGTAGTAGATGTCCACATCAATGGCACCATCATACCTCACACCTTGATTGATCTGGGGGCTCCCATTAATGTGATGACCAGGGATACCATGCTCAAACTCAATCTTCAGGGTTCCTTGAGGAAGACCTCGACAGTCCTGCAACTAGCAGATCGCTCCACCGTGACTCCCGAAGGGATTGTGGAGGATGTCTTGGTCTCTGTCGACTCTTGGGAATACCCTGCAGATTTCTTGGTTCTGCAACCCAAGGCAAAGCTTACTGTATATCCTCTTATTTTTGGAAGGCCTTGGTTAGCCATTGCAGATGCTTACATAAGTTGCCGTGCAGGAAACATGACTATCAAAAATGGTCCTATGTCCAAGCAGCTAGTCCTATACCCTCCTGCCCAACCCTCCTTAGAGCATGACTTACCACTATGGTTGGAGGAAGGAGAAGAGGATGAGGTGTACTCAGCACCTTTGTGCACCTTAGACACCACTAGAAGAGACCCCCCAACCGAGGATGACTTGATTGAGACCTTCATCCAGAATCCACCTTCCAGTGCACTATCCTTAGAGAAATTGGTGGAGGATGCCCAAGCCAGCACCTTAGTGGACCTTTGTGCCACCAACCCTGTCACTCCCAGAGTCAAGAATGTGGAGTTCGGCCCTGAGAGAACGTTAAAGATCAGCTCCTCCCTATCTCCTTCTCAGGAAAAGGAGCTGTGTAGCCTGTTGGCCAATCATCTAGATGCTTTTGCTTGGAGCTATAAGGAGATGAAAGGAGTCCATCCTTCGGTCTGTACCCATCACATATACATCAAAGAGGATTGTAAACCAGTTAGGCAACCTTAGAGGAGAATGAATCCAGCCCTTAAGGACATTGTCAAGGAAGAATTGCAAAAACTGTTGGATGCCGGATTCATTTACCCCATCTCAGATAGTGAATGGGTGTCCCCTCTGGTGTTGGTTCCCAAGAAAAATGGGAAGTGGAGAATCTGTGTGGACTACCGAGAACTGAACAAAGCTACCAAGAAAGACCATTTCCCTCTACGTTTCATAGATCAAGTGTTGGATGGACTGGCAGGAAAGAAGTTCTTCTCTTTCCTGGATGGGTTTAGTGGGTACAACCAAATTCAAATCAGCCCGGAAGACCAAGATAAGACCACCTTCACTTGCCCTTGGGGTACCTTTGCCTGCCGAGTTCTTCCCTTTGGGCTATGCAATGCTCCTGTGACCTTCCAGAGAGCTGTCTTGAGCATCTTCTCGGAGCTGGTCCATGATGCGGTGGAAATCTATATGGATGACTTCACTCCTTATGGGTCCAACTTCCAGGAAGCATTGTCCAATCTGGGAAAGGTCCTAACCAAATGCATTGAGATGAACCTGTCCCTTAGCCCTGAAAAATGTGAATTCCTGATGAGTGAAGGGACTGTGTTAGGCCATACCATTCTTGCCAAGGGTTACAAGTGGATCCTAACAAAATTGCTCTCATCAAGAAGGTTCCACCTCCCCAAAAGGTAAGGGATGTTAGGAGTTTCTTAGGATTAGCAGCGTATTACAGGAGATTCATTAAAGACTTCAGCAAGCTAGCCTCGCCATTGTTTGGCCTGTTGGCAAAAGATGTGGAGTTTAAATCGACTGACGATTGTCAGAGGGCTTTGAATACATTAAAGGACAAGTTGGTGTCAGCCCCAATCTTGAGAGGTCCAAACTGGGCCCTACCTTTCCACATCCACACTGATGCCTCGAACAAAGCCATAGGGGCAGCTTTAGGACAAGTTGAACAAAAACTTCCTTATGCCATTTACTTTGTTAGCAAGAACTTGTCCAAAGCTGAACTGAATTACACTGTAACTGAGAAAGAATTCTTGGTTGTGGTCCATGCACTGAACAAGTTCCGACATTATATTACTGGCTATCAAACCTTTGTATATATGAATCATGCTGCAATTCAATATTTAATGAATAAACCAGATGTGAATGCTCGTATTATTAGATGGTTACTTTTGTTGCAGCAGTTTGATTTGACCATTGTTGACAAACCAGGTAAAGAAAATGTTGTTGCTGACTTTTTATCTAGATTGGATTTGTCTGCAGATGAGGATGGAACAGTGGATGACCAGAGGCCCGATGAACATCTGTTTGCTATCTCAATACTCTCTCCATGGTTTACTGATATAGCAAACTACCTTGTTTCAGCACAGTTCCCTCTGCACCTATCTTCAAGAGAGAAGAGCAGAATCATCAGAAAAAGTGCCTCATTTACTTGGATCGGGGGCAATCTGTTCAAGCTTGGTCCTGATCAGATCTTAAGGCGTTGTGTAAGGGAGGAGGAAGTCTTTGATATCCTCCTCACCTGTCATGATGGGCCTTGTGGAGGACATTTTGCAGCAAAGAGGACTGCCTTCAAAATCCTGCAGGCAGGCTACTATTGGCCCACACTTCATCAAGATGTCAGAAGGTATATCATCCAATGTGACCGATGCCAAAGAATGGGGAAACCGACTCAAAGGGATGAGATGCCTCTCCAACCTCAAGTGACTCTTGAGCCATTTGAGAAGTGGGGTATGGATTTTGTGTGTCCAATCAACCCTCCTTTGAGGCAAAGGTCTTACATCATTGTGTGCACTGACTACCTGACAATGTGGGCAGAGACTAAAGCAATCAAGGTAGCAACAGAAGAAAAGGTGGCTGAGTTCTTAAGGGAGAAAATCTTCTACAAATTTGGCTACCCAAGAGAGCTGGTCACCGATCAAGGAAGCCAGTTCACATCCAACTTAATTAAAGACCTACTAGCTCATCACAAAATCAAGCATAGGACTTCCACCCCCTATCATCCACAGGCAAATGGGCAAGTGGAAGTCACCAACAGAGCATTGGAAGGGATTTTGACTAAGGTGGTGAGCAACAGTAGGAAAGATTGGGAAGATCGCCTCGTTGAGGCCACATGGGCTTACAACACCACCTGGAAGACCACCACTGTCTTCACACCTTATGAGCTGGTCTATGGGAAGAAAGCTTTGCTGTCCATTGAATTTGAATACAACACTTTGAGGATGGTAGCTCAGCTGGACCTAGATCTTAGCCATGCACAACAAGAAAGGTTATTGCAGCTTAATGGACTAGACGAGCACTGGATGCAGGCCCTCCTTCACTTGGAAGTGGTTCAACTTCAGAGAAAGGTGTGGCATGACCAACACCTCAATGACAAGCAATTCCAGCCAGGAGATTGGGCATTGTTGTATGACTCCAGGTACAAAGATTTCAAGGGGAAGCTGAGAACCAGATGGCTGGGACCATATGCAGTGGAAAAATGTCATGACAATGGATCTGTTCTTATTCGGACCATTGATGAGGAAGCCATCCCCATGCTTGTCAATGGGAATTGATTGAAGATCTACAGGAAACCTCTCTCAAGACAAGAGTTCATTAAAACTATGGAGAAATCAGTGTTGGTCATAGAGAAGGGTTCTACCTCTGCTTTGGGCATACCCTGAAAGATCTAAAAAATAATAATAATAATAATAATAAATAATAAAGATCCTTGGGTGAAAACCTTTCTGAGGCTCCCAAGGCAGGTGGTAGGGGTGAAAACCTCATTGAAGCACCCCTATTGTCTTTCAAAAAAAAGAGAAACAATTTGAAAAAGATCCTTGAGTGAAAACCTCTATGAGGCACTTAAGGCAGATGGCAAGGGTGAAAACCTCATTGAGGCACCCCTGCTATCTTTCAAAAAAAAAGAGAAAAAAGAAAAAAGAAAAAACAATAAGCAAAAAAGAGGACAACAAGTTTATAATGTGAAATTGCATGCAGGTTGCAGGTGTTCTATGAAGGAGAGGAGGTCTTTTAACGCAAAGCCAAAGGTCCTTATCATGCTGCCAGGAGACCTCACCAGCACCTCCTCCAAGAATACTCATCTTCTCCAAGGTATGGGCACGATTTCATCACAGCTTAAGTCTTCTACAGGAAGATGCAGACTTTCTACAGGAAGGTGCAAACTTTCTACAGGAAATGCAAACTTTCTACAGGAAGTTCTGTATTTCTACAGGAAACTTCCTGTAGAAGTTTGGGACGCCCCAGAATTCATTTTATGAGGATATCTAACGACCAAGGATCGGTTTGGACGCATGCAAGCTACTGTTGTCACCCTTACACACTGCTGTCACCTCTTTCTACCATCCCTGTCGACATGCAATGAAGTTACCTGCACCATCAAAGCAGATCATTGAGTTATCAAGAGAAAGCAATTTTTAAGATGAAAAAAACGCTGAGATGTCATACCATATCCATCCCAGCCATCCATGAGCTCTGTGAGCGTGATCGTGAGGCCATTGCCTTCGTCGTGCAGCATGCACCCGAGGAGGAAAAACTGTTACAGGACATCCTGCAGGAGTCCCGTAACAGTTGAGCCCGCTAGAGTGTACACTATTCACAGCGCTTGCCACATGCAATGAAAACGCGGGCGCATGCAGCCGAAGCATCAAATTTATCATCAGCAGCCTGCGAATATGAACCTCCGGGCCTGTGCAAATCCACCAGCAGCAAATAAATCCACTCATCGTCGTCCAAGAACCGAAAAATCGTGTTGCGGCCGCACAGGTAAGTGCCTCAACCCTTTCTTCCGTCGAATCGCATGAATTTTACTTTGAAAATGTTTGCAAGTGTGAAGTGAATGGGTTGAGCGGTTGTATGGCCATCCGACTGGCCACGTCGACCAGTTAGTGGTCTAGTCGGATGTTTGGGCGGTGGTCGTGGCAAAAGAAACGGGCAGTGCACACGTGAGAGCAATCCCGTCGAGAAAACAAGTTTTAACAGAAGCGACGATGGCGGATCGGCGGGGAATGATGCGACAGTAAGGGAACTCACAGACGAATGATGGGATGACGTCGTCCAACGGTCCGGCAGGGACAGCTCACCCCCGCGCCACGGATTCCGCCGATTCAAATCTAATCGGCTAGATTGCCACCCCATGCATTTATCATTCACCGTTTGAGACTCGAGTGATCATCCAGATCCCCCTGTAGCTCGACACTCCAAGTCTTTGGCCATTCGAACGCCTGTGAAGCAACACCAAGAGCGCAGACCCACTGCAGTAACCTCCGGAATTTGTGCGCTGCTCCTACAGGAAAGCTGTTTCTACAGGAAATCGGGTTCCTCACGTCAAAAGGTGGCGGATTAAAAAGGTAAGCCTGAACTCTCCATGCAATTGGTTTTGGGGGTGGCAGAATCGACGTCTACAGTCTGGTCGTAGAAAATTTTTGCAATTAGTGTCTGCTGTTGCATGAATTGTCGTCCTACAGGATGTCAGTGTAATTAAGCTGTGTTAAGGTCCTCGGGAGATAAGATTCGTGAATTATATGCATGACAGAAGCGTAATTCTACGCTCTGTCCCAGTAGGCCAAATTTCTTCCACATTCGCCACCTCCAGCTAACGCAGCAGTTTTTCACCATGCCGGGTGGGTTCATCAGAAGGGAACCAACTGATTCAACGAAGTTAAGAGAAAATCCTGAGGTGGTGGAGCTCTTCACGCGAGCGCAATGGATATCCTTCTGTGACAAATTGCAGGGCTATGACGACGAGGTGGCAGAGGAGTTTTTGCAAGCTCTGAGGCCGAAATCCAAAACATTGGCCACCGTTAACTTCAGGGGTTTGAGCCTCAAACTCACCCCACAATTCATCAGCCGAGTTACGGAGCTCCCAATGGGATTACCATGGGATAAAGAAGAAAGGAAATTGGGCCAACAAGCTAAGAAAGAATTCTTTCCACCAGAGGAGGAATTCTCAAAAGATAAAAATGGGGTTCGTAGAACCAGTTTACTGCCACCGTGGAATGAAGTTAGCCTGTATATTATGAAGTACATCACTTGCGAAGGCCATTTTAGCATTGTATACGGGTACCATTTTCGGTTACTCACTGAATTAAGACACCAGATGGATCTACCTGTAGAAAACAAACTCAGTCTCCCTTTCTTTCTATTACAGTCTCTGATTGAGTGTGCCACCAAGTTGAAAGAAGGCACAGCAGACCAGGTAGCCCACCATGGACTCATCAAACTCCTCGTGGAGGATGCGCTCCACACATACAAGGTTCCTCTCTCATGGGAAGCCTTCAGAAATTTGACAAAGGATGGTGATATAAAGATGCTGACCGAAGAGCTCGGTTCATCTAGCAGTGAGGAGAAAGAGTCAGTGCCCGCGGGGAAGAAAGAAACAGGCCAGAAGACCCCGACCATGGAGCAGAAGAAAACGCAAGAGAAGAAACAAGAGAAAAAGGGTGCCAAAGAGAAAGATGACACACCGATTTTAACGACAAGAGAGAAAAGGTTGCAAAGAAGAGTGGACAAGGCTGAGAAGGTCCACATCAGCAAAAGTGCCTCGACAACATCCACAACCAAGTCAAAAAGCAAAACTCATGCAGCAAAGAAAACCAAGGTGGTGACACATGTTTCTACAGGAAAACTGAAACCTGCTTCTACAGGAAGCCCGAAATTAACTAAAAAAGGGTCTTCTACAGGAAGCCCGAAATTGACTAAAACAAGGTCTTCTACAGGAAGCCCTGAAAAAGTGAAACCCAAGGAGAAGAAAGCTGACATTCTTGAAAGGGAGGCAGCAGCTGTGTTGGCCGCCCTTAGCACACCTCCTAAGCCAAAGGAGAAGAGAAAGAGGGAGACCCCTCTATATTTTAAAGCTAGAAGAAGTGTGAGAATAAAGACGGGCAAGCCACAGCCTCTGTCCAGCAGCCCGATCATTATTGAAGATGCCCCTACTTCGCCCAAGGGAAGGTCCCCCTCGAGGATATCAATCACCTATGAGAGGGGGAGCCCGAAGAAAACCACGTGGTAAGAAAAGTTAGACCAATTGACTACAAAAGCTCAGCTACAGGATGCTGAAAATGCTCTACAGGAAACCTTAGCCAGGCTTAAAGAAACTGAGAGAATGGAAGGAGAAGCACCCTTATCACCACCAAGGGAGGGTGAAGTAGAACCACCAAAGGAAGTGGAGAAAGATCATATACCAGAGCCCAGCCCTCAGCCAATTCTGAGCTCATATTACAACTTTTTAGAGGCTGGAAAAATTATACCTCAGAAATTTACTGTGCCACTTTTTTTTGCATTGGAGGAAGAAAGAGTTTGTACACACACGTGGATGAAAATAGCCAAGTCAAAGGGTGTGGCGGACATAGGTCCCTTACAGGAGCAGCTCAAGGAGGCCAGAAGTGAATTGTCCATGGCTAAACATGTGGCAAATTGCCAACGAGTGTTCCTACAGGAAGAAAACCAAAAGCTGAGATTGCAGCTACAGGAGCTGAGGGCAGGGATAGGTACATCCTCCAAGGACACCACAGCAGAACAGCAAGGCAAAAAGTAACTGAACACCGGTCTTGGGGAGCCAGCCACACTTCTACAGGAAGCAGAACAACAAGCACAAATTGAGGTGCAAGCTCTCAGAGAACAGCTGCAGCAGAAAGAAGCACAATTGGCCTGCATGGCCAGCTGGGCCATGGATGCTATCCAATGCAGGCAGCCGGCCAAATCCTATGGCTTGTACTTGAAAGACCAATGGCTACAATTCCAAATCAGTACCTTGGTGCAAAGAGGTATCTCTCAGCTCCAAGACCCGCAGCAATTCACTGAAGTATGCAGTACTAGTTCATCAGAGGATAAGGCCAAATTAGCGGAGTTCTACCTCCATAATCTGGCCCTGCCTAATGTAGTTTCATGGGATCCCAAGACGGCCTTGGGAGATATGCAATTAATGGCATTTGCCTCATGGCTGAACCATGAGGACAAAAGAGCAGCAGAAGCCAAAGCGATCATGAACCGAGAGTTGAACGAGCCATTGCTCATCAGACCAGAACCAGGGGATCCAGTTGCACTAATCTCGGCACACCAACATTTGTCCACTGACCCTCAAGCTTCATTAAGATATATGGATCAACAGGCCCAAGCAATAGCTCATTTTGAGGACATGGAGAGACTGTTAGGAGACAACGCTGTCCAAGCATGCACCCGCAGATGGAATACATTGACACACAGTCTGAAAATCCGAGAGTACCATACCCCAACTCGGATGAGGGAAGCTCTGGTACGGGTAGCCCTCTATAAGAAATCCATGCAAAACCTCCAGGCTAGCTGGATTGGCCTTAAACTCAGCCCACCACTGCTGCTAGGATTGATGGAAGGCAACATAGAGAAAGATGATAATGAACAGTGGGAAGAGGTAAACAGAAGGGCTGGGTTTCATATCAGCAAGGAGGACACTACTACAGAGGCTTGGGATGTAAGGGTAGCAGTAAAGGCAATGAAGGATGAAGAGTTGGACTAGTTTCTCAAGGATGAGCAAATACTTTAGCTGGGGGGTGATGATGAGCCCCAAATTTTGGTAACATTTTGGGCTCATTTGGCCTACTTACCTTGCTCAACCCATCATTTTTATCACTTATGCATCATTTCTTAGCATATTCATGTTATTTGTAGGAAGGAGGGCAGTCATTATGCCTATGTGGCTAATACATGATTATTTCAGGTTTTTTGACATTAAATGGAGCAAAGACCACACAGATGGAGACAAGGAGACAGCCAAGGTGGCATTGCGGGTTTGTAGGAAGGTTGTCCACAACCTTGAATGACCTTCCTCGTGATCTCCACCCCAACTCCGATCTCCAACAGCTATCACCACCGAGCTAGAAGGCAGCCAACGGATTCTACAGGAACAGCAGTTTACTTTTAGTTGGACAGCCAAGCCCCACTAATTGAGGAGGCCAGCTTGGCCCTCATCATGTATAAATATTGAGGTTGTAGCCTTCGATGGAAACTTTTGAACCTTTGTTGCAGATTTTGAATCACGAGCTATAGCTCTGTTTTGCTCTTTGTAAGCCATTTTTGGCATATTGTTAGACTTATGGTTATGATCTTTTAATAAAAGGCAGGCAGATTTGGGTTCAATTCTGAGTTCTTAGAGGAGCTATAGCTCTCAGGTTAGGGCCCAACCTGAGAGCAATAGGCCTCCTTTCTTTGTATTGCTACTTGTCTTTCCTTTTAGCATTTCATTTCTTTGCCTTGACATGCATTTGGAAAACACAGTCTGCTGATTCAAATTGCTTGATGTGATTAAGTAGGTTAGTTTATGGATAAAGTGCTTTCAGCAGCTTATATTAGAGTAGGAGGATTAGAATTCATCAAAGCTCCAAGAAAAGGTTGATCGTACACTCACTTCCACCTCTGTTTAGAGATTGGGAGTGTAGACCGTGCCAACCACCAAAAAAATGCAGTTTTATATGTTCATGCAAGCTTTAAATTCATATTTCCATTGGTAGAAGTGTCCATGCATTTAGATCTTGAGCAATAGATCTTGGTTTCAGCACCATGCACGATTTCTATCTTAACTTCCATCGTTGTTCTTTGGTTTCTAATACAACAGTTAGAATAGGTTGATAAATTCTCGGTTTTGTGCAAGACAGAGGTGATTTGTTTCATTTACACTGTGTAGCACCACTTCAACACTTCCTTATCCTTCTCAGCCATGCCTAAGCCATCTCCTTACCTCGCAGCTAGATTCTTTGCCCACCAACTCTCCTATTACCCACGTTGTCTTATCTTTTTCGGCCTTCCATTGCCTCTACCCTTCTATCGACCAACCAGCTGTACACACCCTCTCTCCATCTCATCTCTCTGCCCAAAAGCCATCATAAGCTCCCCTCTCATCCTAGCTATCCACCCATATAGCTCATTCGCTCCTCCATCACCCGAAACTCCGACTACAGAACATCCTGTGGAAATTAGCAGACTTCCTGTAGAAATCTCGAGCTTCCTGTAGGATCCCCTGCAGACATCCTGTAGAAGCCTGCAAATACGGTTGCCAAGCACCTGAACGTTGTGAACTTCTATGGAATGATGTTAGGGATCCCCTGGAACCTCTCAAAGTCCTCCTGACCTTTCCCAAGCCTTCCTCCCCTCGAAATACCCCTGCACAGTCAAGACCTAGTAAGAAGCACAATCAAAATAACTCCAACCACTTGAGCAAAAATACAAAAACATGTTCTCTTCAATGGAAGTAGTTTAAACTCATGCATCTCATTTCACTAGAAGTAATGGCATCATTTGTAGAAGTTGCATTCCCACTATAGCATCGTAAGGATTAAGTTGGTCAGGTTAGGGTTTACTAGGGTTTCCATGTTTTGTTGGCTTTCAGTTCATTCTTGCAAAGTAGATTAATTTCCTTTGAGATAGCCTTAGTTCATCACTTAAAAAGCTTCTTCTGAGAACATATAGAAGTTGGCTTGAGCCCTAGCGGACTTGTGCCAGCTGACCAAGTGACAACTGCGACAAGAGCTAGTACTTGTGCATACAACACCGTCGCTTCCAAGTTTGTTACGAACTACCAGGTTGATAAAATTAGAGAAGTAAGCTCCAGGAGTTGTAGCATTATTGCTACAACACTGGAGCTCACCAGAGCTGATGTCGACAAGAAGTGATCCGTCAAAGGAGGGCCTTAATGAATCCCACATCAATGACACAGAACAGAGCAAATGATTTTGATGGAGATGAAAACGATCTGATGATACAATGTTCAGGGTGGCGGTCATGAAAGAATGGAGTATAATGTATGGTAGTGGGTGAGACACCAGTGGAGTCGCCATTTTGTTACCGGGAAAACTGTCTATTTAGAACTGCTCTATCCCACTAAGGTGTGACAGCTGCCTTAGAAACAAACAGAGAAAAACTACTTTTGTATTTCCTTTATGAACTATAGATAGAGAGGAATAGAAAGAACCAACCTGTGTCTTGCGCTAATCCTTTGATCCAATCCCTCTCTTCTTTGACAGTCTCCAGCCACCTGCTCCTTTACTTGCCCATCTTCACCAAGTACCTGTAAGATCACAGAAGAAGAACACTATACAAAGACATGGATCTATATTCATAAACAACTTAGGATCAGATTTAAGTTAACCATACAAATGTAACAAGCATCAATGATACAAAAGCATGAAGGAAAAACTCAAATAGTTTTTATTGATAAACAAGAAAATATCCAGGAGGAGTTACAACCGATGGTTCCTGACCCAGCATCAACCTCCCAGCAAAGAAGCCCCTCTTCACCTCCAACAAAGCATAGATCACCCAATACTCTGATGTTTGTCTCAAAACCAACAACAATTCCTTACAATATGCAAAATTCCAGCCTCTGGATCTCTGAAATGAGGGATCCATATATAGATATGTGTAAGGAGGATGAGTCAGCTTGTGATTTGATTAGTGCCTTCTCTATGTCAGTTCTTGCTTCCACTTGGAGACTAAAGGCCTCTTACTCATCCTTGGTCGAATTAAGTGAGGCAAGTGTCACAGGAGAAGATTATGGAAGCTTCCATTGTCTCTCCACCTTGCGGAATGACACTGCCATTTGTCATTTCTTGCCCAACGTACCCTCATAGTGTATTTAGGTGCAATTCAACGCGCCTAGCCAGTGTATTTAGGTGCAATGCAACGCACCTAGCCAGTGGAGCAGCTGAAATGATCCTGTTTTGACTTATTCTGAGCAGTTTCTGGTGGAGAACTTATGGGAGAACCTATAATCTGTTGACCTTGTTCCTTTAGGGGTTAGAACAACACTTTTAGGGACTTAGGAGCCCTTGGTTTATGGACATTTCATGCTTGGAGTTGTAAGGCACAAAAATGTCTATAACATGTGCCCCCTAAAGTATGAGGCCGTTAACCATTTGGTGTCGGGTGAAATGCTTTATTATGAGGATCTGAAGTTCTTTCAATGCTGAGAGGAGACCTATAATAAGATACAATACAATACATTATCTTCATACTGTTTTCATGATCTAGCTGAGGCGGGCATTCCCATGCTCAGTTTTATAAATCCATTTTTATGTACATAGGACAGACAATCGTCTGAGTGTCGACTGATGATTCTGATAGAGCCATCATCCTTTTGGTAGGATGATTATCTATTCTGCAATGTTGTACATTTAATGTCTTTATTTCCCTGGATATATATCGTAGCCCGGATGGATGAAACTAGATCTCGGGTCTTCAATCTTGTCTGATCTTCACTCGAAGTACAAGTCGATCCATCTGAGAAATGTTCTGAAGTTGAACATGGAAAGACATCGCTTGATTACCAGTCAATGATGTAAACTGTTAACAAGCGCGAGAGGAATCACCGATAATGATAATGATCCTCAAGGTACTGCAGTAAAATTCACGTGGTGTGAATAAAGGACTTGGTGTCGAACACCACGCAAAATCTTTCGGTCGAAGGTCATTGATGTAAACCTGTCGACGGAAGTGAGAAACTTGACATTGAGGCATGCAAGCTCCAAAGTACTGAACAGGGTGTTCCTAGACCAACTTCTTGGATAATGAGCTGATGTCGACAAGAAATGATCCGTCAAAGGAGGGCCTTAATGAATCCCACATCAATGACACGGAACAGAGCAAATGATTTTGATGGAGATGAAAACGATCTGATGATACAATGTTCAGGGTGGCGGTCATGAAAGAATGGAGTATAATGTATGGTAGTGGGTGAGACCCCAGTGGAGTCTCCATTTTGTTACCGGGAAAAGTGTCTATTTAGAACTGCTCTATCCCACTAAGGTGTGACAGCTGCCTTAGAAACAAACAGAGAAAAACTACTTTTGGATTTCCTTTATGAACTATAGATAGAGAGGAATAGAAAGAACCAACCTGTGTCTTGCGCTAATCCTTTGATCCAATCCCTCTCTTCTTTGACAGTCTCCAGCCACCTGCTCCCTTACTTGCCCAGCTTCACCAAGTACCTGTAAGATCACAGAAGAAGAACACTATACAAAGACATGGATCTATATTCATAAACAACTTAGGATCAGATTTAAGTTAACCATACAAATGTAACAAGCATCAATGATAGAAAAGCATGGAGGAAAAACTCAAATAGTTTTTATTGATAAACAAGAAAAGATCCAGGAGGAGTTACAACCGATGGTCCAGCATCAACCTCCCAGCAAAGAAGCCCCTCTTCACCTCCAACAAAGCATAGATCACCCAATACTCTGATGTTTGTCTCAAAACCAACAACAATTCCTTACAATATGCAAAATTCCAGCCTCTGGATCTCTGAAATGAGGGATCCATATATAGATATGTGTAAGGAGGATGAGTCAACTTGTGATTTGATTAGTGTCTTCTCTCTGTCAGTTCTTGCTTCCACTTGGAGACTGAAGGCCTCTTACTCATCCTTGGTCGAATTCAGTGAGGCAAGTGTCATAGGAGAAGATTTTGGAAGCTTCCATTGTCTCTCCACCTTGCGGAATGACACTGCCTTTTGTCATTTCTCACCCAACGCACCCTCACAGTGTATTTAGGTGCAATGCAACGCACCTAGCCAATGTATTTAGGTGCAATGCAATGCACCTAGCTAGTGGAGCAGCTGAAATGATCATGTTTTGACTTATTCTTAGCAGTTTCTAGTGGAGAACTTCTGGGAGAAGCTGTGATCTGTTGACCTTGTTCCTTTAGGGGTTAGAACAACACTTTTAGGGACTTAGGAGCCCTTGGTTTATGGACATTTCATGCTTGGAGTTGTAAGCCACAAAAATGTCTATAACAGTTGCCCCCTAAAGTATGAGGCCGTTAACCTTTTGGTGTCGGGTGAAATGCTTTATTATGAGGATCTGAAGTTCTTTCAATGCTGGGAGGAGACCTATAATAAGATACAATACAATACATTATTTCATACTGTTTTCATGATCTAGCTGAGGCAGGCATTCCCATGATCTGTTTTATAAATTCATTTTTATGTACATAGGACAGACAATCGTCTGAGTGTAGACTGATGATTTTGATAGAGCCATCATCCTTTTGGTAGGATGATTATCTGTGCTGCAATGTTGTACATTTAATGTCTTTATTACCATAGATATATATCGCAGCCCGGATGGATGAAACTAGATCCGGGGTCTTCAATCTCGTCTGATCTTCACTCGAAGTACAAGTCGATCCATGTGAGAAATTTTCTGAAGTTGAACATGGAAAGACATCGCTTGATTACCAGTCAATGATGTAAATTGTTAACAAGCGCGAGAGGAATCACCGATAATGATAATGATCCTCAAGGTACTGCAGTACAATTCACGTGGTGTGAATAAAGGACTTGGCGTCGAACACCACGCAAAATTTTTCGGTCGAAGTTCATTGATGTAAACCTGTCGCCGGAAGTGAGAAACTTGCCATTGAGGCATGCAAGCTCCAAAGTACTGAACGGGGTGTTCCTAGACCAACTTCTTGGATAATGAGTTGATGTCGACAAGAAGTGATCCGTCAAAGGAGGGCCTTAATGAATCCCACATCAATGACATGGAACAGAGCAAATGATTTTGATGGAGATGAAAACGATCTGATGATACAATGTTCAGGGTGGCGGCCATGAAAGAATGGAGTATAATGTATGGTAGTGGGTGAGACACCAGTGGAGTTGCCATTTTGTTACCGGGAAAAGTGTCTATTTAGAACTACTCTATCCCACTGAGGTGTGACAGCTGCCTTAGAAACAAACAGAGAAAAACTACTTTTGTATTTCCTTTATGAACTATAGATAGAGAGGAATAGAAAGAACCAACCTGTGTCTTGCGCTAATCCTTTGATCCAATCCCTCTCTTCTTTGATAGTCTCCAGCCACCTGCTCCCTTACTTGCCCAGCTTCACCAAGTAGTTGTAAGATCATAGAAGAAGAACACTATACAAAGACATGGATCTATATTCATAAACAACTTAGGATCAGATTTAAGTTAACCATACAAATGTAACAAGCATCAATTATACAAAAGCATGGAGGAAAAACTCAAATAGTTTTTATTGATAAACAAGAAAAGATCCAGGAGGAGTTACAACCAATGGTTCCTGACCCAGCATCAACCTCCCAGCAAAGAAGCCCCTCTTCACCTCCAACAAATCATAGATCACCCAATACTCTGATGTTTGTCTCAAAACCAACAGCAATTCCTTACAATATGCAAAATTACAGCCTCTGGATCTCTGAAATGAGGGATCCATATATAGATATGTGTAAGGAGGATGAGTCAGCTTGTGATTTGATTAGTGTCTTCTCTCTGTCAGTTCTTGCTTCCACTTGGAGACTGAAGGCCTCTTACTCATCCTTGGTCGAATTCAGTGAGGCAAGTGTCACAGGAGAAGATTCTGGAAGCTTCCATTGTCTCTCCACCTTGCGGAATAACACTGCCATTTGTCATTTCTCGCCCAATGCACCCTCACAGTGTACTTAGGTGCAATGCAACGCACCTAGCCAATGTATTTAGGTGCAATGCAATGCACCTAGCTAGTGGAGCAGCTGGAATGATCCTGTTTTGACTTATTCTGAGCAGTTTCTGGTGGAGAACTTCTGGGAGAAGCTGTAATCTGTTGACCTTGTTCCTTTAGGGGTTAGAACAACACTTTTAGGGACTTAGGATCCCTTGGTTTATGGACATTTCATAATTGGAGTTGTAAGGCACAAAAATTTCTATCACAGTTGCCTGTAGAAATTTTGAATAATTTAACACATATTCACAGAGATTATCCTGATCATACAATTATAAGCGGAACATGTATAATACATAATCTCCTCTACGTTGATCATCAATTTACAGAAGCAGAAACATTCACAGGCGCACATAGAAGCATCAATCAAACTCATAAACACAATATGTATCCCGGGGAAAGCATCTCGCTAAAAACCCCACACTATCTGTATATTATATTGATTGAATCATGTAACAATACAAAGCATAATACTTCTCACAAGTATCTCCACCTCTGTTACACACAATACAGCTCAGATTTGATCTCCAAATCTCCCCCGCTGCTTGCCTGCCTCCACTGCTCAATACCTGCTCAAGAACTGATGAGAATTGCTTCCCAAACTCGATTTTCACCTGCAAAATAGTCACTCACTCTTTGTGGACGTGAGAAAAGGCTAAAATGCGGGCCAAATACATGAGCAAAATCATTGGCATACTCAATCCTTTGATTGTGCAAGATCTGGTGCACAACTATAGTCACAACTGATAGCAATCTGATTCTCTGCCACCTGTCCCTGTTGAACTGAACATGCACTGACATGCAACTGAGTTAACTAATGTATTCTTTAGTTGTATTATGAGTTAATAATTAGTTTAACAACTCATCATTAGTCTATCTGCAGTTAGACTAACTACAACCAATTTAACTAAGTTAAACTGAACACAACTCCATCAACTGTACCTCCAGTCCACTAAACTCAACTCACTTGAGTTCTAACTGAAGTCATGCATGCAACAACTCAACTGACTCATAAGAAAAACGAATTTCCTTCTGACAGCTGCATGTGCCACTTCCGTAGCTCAAACTGAAGTGCTCCAAGAGAATAAGATTAAGTTTATAGTCCAAATATTATTGTGAGATAATAATATTTGACTTTTCTATTTTTGACAGCCAGTCTAAAAATAGACTTGATCACTCACACTGTGATCACTCACACTTTCATCAAAAATAGAAGTCCATCTATTTTTCCCAACTTGATCAATCATCCATAAACATAGACATGATCCATATGTCTAAAAATAGACATAGTCTAAAAATAGACTTGCGCCAAAAATAGCCTGCGGGCCCACTTAGTGAAGGCGACTCTTTTCACTAAGCTCCATCATCTTGTTGCAATCTCAACACTCCCTCTCGACAAGATATGGATTATCAGCAACCCCTATCCTGCCTCGGTGGTACTCGAATTTGCTCCTGGTGAGAGCCTTCGTCAGAATATCAGCATCCTGATCCTCTGTTGGAATGTACAAAAGTAACATGATCCTCCGCTGCACACAATCTCTGATATGATGGTACCTGATGTCAATATGTTTAGATCTATCATGAAATACAGGATTAGCCGAGAGTTTAATGCAACTCTGGTTATCACAGTAAATCACAGTAGGATCCAAATGAGAACCGAACAAACCAACCAGGATCTTCCTCATCCATATAGCCTCACATGCAGCCAAACTTGCTGCCATATACTCGGCCTCCGCTGAACTGAGTGCCACGGATATCTGCTTCCTGATGTACCAAGAAACTGCTGTCGATCCGATACTGAAGACCCCTCCTGATGTGCTCTTTCTGTCTGTTGGGCTCCCTGCCTAATCTGCATCCGTGAAGCCACATAGCTTCACCTCATCCTCCTGTCTGTACCACAAACCATATCCCGATGTGCCTCTCAAGTAGCGCAATACATGCTTGCCCGCCTTCCAGAAGAGCTTGGTAGGCTTAACCATAGCTTGTGAAAGCTGGTTAACTGCATAGCATATATCAGGTCGTGTATTGACCAAATACATCAGCGACCCCACCAACTGTCGATAAACAGTGGCATCCACTTCTTCTCCTGAAGTGGCATCCTCCTTCCTCCAACCTCCAGGAAGAGGAGTATCAACAGGCTTGCAGCCATGCATGTTGAACTTCTCCAGTATCTCCTGAGCATACTTGCCATGAGAAGCAAACAGTCCACCACTGCGCTGCCATATTTCCAATCCTAGGAAATAGTGAAGGAGGCCCAAGTCCTTCATCTCAAACTCTGTAGCAAGATCCTTCTTGCATGACAGTATCAACAGCTCATCACCCGTTAGAATCAAATCATCAACATACAGTACAATGATAAGCAACTTACCCTCCACCACAATCTGGTATAGGTTCGGATCCGCCTCGCTCTTGGAGAATCCAAGTCCTGTGAAATAGCTGTCTATCCATGTGTACCAAGCACGTGGTGCTTGCTTCAACCCATACAGCGCTCTCTTGAGCATGCACACATGCGACTCACTGCTGAAGACTTCAAAGCCTTCGGGTTGCTCAATGTACACCTCCTCCTCAATGACTCCGTTGAGGAACGCAGTCTTCACATCCATCTGATGAATGTGCCATCCCATTTGCGCTGAGAGAGCAAGAATCGTCCGTATGGAAGAATACCTTGCGACAGGTGCAAAGGTCTCCTCATAATCGATCCCCTCAATCTGTGAAAAGCCTCGGGCAACAAATCTTGCCTTGTACTTCTCCACACTCCCGTCAGCTGCCTGCTTAACTTTGTAGATCCATCTCGAACCCACCACTGATTTCCCTTCCGGTCTAGGAACAATCTCCCATGCACTGTTTCTGACAATAGAATCATACTCTTCCACCATGGCGTCTACCCATGCGGGATCCTCCACAGCTTCCTCGAAAGAGGATGGCTCAGTCACAACACACTTGCTCATAAGAGCCATGTATCCAGTGTACCGATCAGGTGACTGTCTCTGCCTGCGTTGGGCTGTAGGTGGTCCTACAACTTTCTCTGCATCTTGAGCCAGTCGCTCAGCTTCTGTCAAGCGCTTTCGCCCTCTGATGGTTGGCGCTGCATGAGTGGTCTCTTCCGCTCCATGAACCTCGTCCTGTGGCTGATCCACGTCCTGAAGCTCATCCTTAGGAACTAATAGCTCCTCATCTGCATGCAAGTGTAGCTCCCTCTCAAGCGAACACTTCATGGCTTTCTCCTCCTGAAATTTTATATCCCGTCGCACAATAGTTTTACCACTGTCTGGCAAATACACACGATAGTTGTGGGGCGTATCAGTGTACCCCACAAATATCCCAACCTCTGCAGTCGGCTCCAACTTCTTTCTGGCATCCTTCGTCACATGCATGTAAACGTTAGCACCAAAAATCCTCAAATGAGAAAGATCAGGCTTCTTACCAGAATAAGCCTCCTCGGGTGTACTCATGCCAAGTATCCTATGAGGACAACGGTTCTGCACATAAACTGTTGTATTGCATGCTTCTGCCCACAAGTGAAGGGGTAGGCCCTGATCATGCAACATTGCCCGTGTAGCACCCACAATCGTTCTGTTCTTCCGCTCAGCTACCCCATTCTGTTGTGGGTTATGGGGAGCTATGAGCTCTCTACGAATCCCTTCTGCCTTGCAGAAATCCTTGAACTCGTCCGAGATGTATTCACCACCATTATCGCTCCTAAGAGCCTTCACCTTCTTCCCCGACTCCTTCTCAACCAGTGCTTTGAATTCACAGAACTTTGAATATGTCTCGCTCTTCTTCTGCATGAAGAAGATCCAGCACTTACGAGAGAAATCATCAACAAAAATCACATAATACCTGTGTTTTGCTGTCGAAGCAACTGAGAAAGGTCCACACACGTCTGTGTGAATTCTCTCAAGGATCGTCGTGGTGCGACTATCCTTCTCGTGAAAGGTGGCTTTCACAAACTTCCGCAAAGTACACCCCTTGCATTGATCTGACTGCGCAAGTGTGCCTTTAGGAAGCCCTGTAGTGATCTGCTGCAGTATCTTCAAGGCTCCATGGTGAAGGTGACCCAATCTCCTGTGCCACAACTCGCCATCATCCCGGCTCACCAATCCTTCTGCCTTGCCTGCCATTGCTGCGCATCCATCTACATGCAACTGATAAAGGTTCCTCACTCGAACCCCTATCTTCCGGGTCTCACCAGTTGTCTTGCTGCGCAGGAAGGCCTTTCCCTCGCTGAAAACAACATCATACCCCTTGTCTTCTAACATCGCCACTGAGATGAGATTCTTCTTCAATCCTGGAACATGCATGACTTCCTTCAATACAAAGGGTTTACCAGACTCCCTCTCAAAGGAAATGGTACTGATACCGGTCGCACTGTATCTACCATCATCGCCCATCTCGATGTGCACTCCAAGATCTTTGTCCTCCAGATCAGAGAACAAATCTCTATCTCCCGTCATGTGAAAAGACGCACCACTGTCCAGGAACCACACTGATCCCATCACACTTGAAACCAAGCATGCGATCAATGAAAAATCAAGCTCAAACTGAGAAGCTAAAGCCTCTCCCCCTGTAGATCCAGCAGCTTGCTTGTTCTTCTTCTTCTGTGGACAATTTGTGGCATAGTGTCCATGCTGGTGACAGTGAAAACACTTCACCTTGGACATATCCTGCTTCTTGCCTTTCGCACCAGACTGAGAAGCTTTCTTGCTCTTCCCTTTCTTTGCTTTGGCCGCCAAAGCACAATTCTCTTCATCAGCTCCCTTTGACGAAGATCCGTCCCTGGTACTCCACCTGATCTCCTCCTGCACAAGATCTGACCATAGTCTTTCCCATCCTGGCAACTTCTCCCGACCATTGACAGAGTCCTGATAGGAATGCCAACTCTTCGGAAGACCAAGGAGAGCCAAGCTCACCAAGTCCTCATCATCGACAGTAACCCCCACACTTCCCAGCTCATCTCGACACTGAGTGAACTTCGTGAGATACTTGGGAATACTGTCTCCCTTCTCGCATTTGATGTTTCTGAGTTTATCTTTGAGCGCCAGCTTCCTCTGATCGCTCTTGCTTTGGAATAATTCTGTTAATGATTTCCACATCAAATATGGAGGCTGGACACAATGTGATCCTTCATGCCCTCCAACAAAATTCTTCGACATTTTGCAATCTTCTTTTGCCAAGCATCAGCTTGAGTAGCATCAGTAGGCTTTGGGATATCCGTATCTATGAATTCCTTCAGCCCGTTATCATCCAATACTGCCTCCATCCTGTCCTTCCATGCAATATAGTTTGAGCTGCCCTCAAGAGCATACTCCAATCGCAATCCGTTGAAAGACATTGCTGCGTTGTCACCAAGAAAACACTGCTGCAAATTCGAATTCCACCAGCAACCAACTCAACTGCTTCCGATCAACCCTCGCTTGATATCCTGTAAAAATCTCTTCTACAAATCAAGCTGCTCTGATACCATGTAGAAATTTTGAATAATTTAACACATATTCACAGAGATTATCCTGATCATACAATTATAAGTGGAACATGTATAATACATAATCTCCTCTACGTTGATCATCAATTTACAGAAGCAGAAACATTCACAGGCGCACATAGAAGCATCAATCAAACTCATAAACACAATATGTATCCCGGGGAAAGCATCTCGCTAAAAACCCCACACTATCTGTATATTATATTGATTGAATCATGTAACAATACAAAGCATAATACTTCTCACAAGTATCTCCACCTCTGTTACACACAATACAACTCAGATTTGATCTCCAAATCTCCCCCGCTGCTTGCCTGCCTCCACTGCTCAATACCTGCTCAAGAACTGATGAGAATTGCTTCCCAAACTCGATTTTCACCTGCAAAATAGTCACTCACTCTTTGTGGACGTGAGAAAAGGCTAAAATGCGGGCCAAATACGTGAGCAAACTCATTGGCATACTCAATCCTTTGATTGTGCAAGATCTGGTGCACAACTATAGTCACAACTGATAGCAATCTGATTCTCTACCACCTGTCCCTGTTGAACTGAACATGCACTGACATGCAACTGAGTTAACTGATGTATTCTTTAGTTGTATTATGAGTTAATAATTAGTTTAACAACTCATCATTAGTCTATCTGCAGTTAGACTAACTACAACCAGTTTAACTAAGTTAAACTGAACACAACTCCATCAACTGTACCTCCAGTCCACTAAACTCAACTCACTTGAGTTCTAACTGAAGTCATGCATGCAACAACTCAACTGACTCATAAGAAAAACGAATTTCCTTCTGACAGCTGCATGTGCCACTTCCGTAGCTCAAACTGAAGTGCTCCAAGAGAATAAGATTAAGTTTATAGTCCAAATATTATTGTGAGATAATAATATTTGACTTTTCTATTTTTGACAGCCAGTCTAAAAATAGACTTGATCACTCACACTGTGATCACTCACACTTTCATCAAAAATAGAAGTCCATCTATTTTTCCCAACTTGATCAATCATCCATAAACATAGACATGATCCATATGTCTAAAAATAGACATAGTCTAAAAATAGACTTGCGCCAAAAATAGCCTGCGGGCCCACTTAGTGAAGGCGACTCTTTTCACTAAGCTCCATCATCTTGTTGAAATCTCAACATTGCCCCCTAAAGTATGAGGTCGTTAACCTTTTGGTGTCGGGTGAAATGCTTTATTATGAGGATCCGAAGTTCTTTTAATGCTGAGAGGAGACCTGTAATAAGATACAATACAATACATTATCTTCATACTATTTTCATGATCTAGCTGAGGTGGGCATTCCCATGCTCAGTTTTATAAATTCATTTTTATGTACATAGGATAGAAAATCGTCTGAGTGTAGACTGATGATTATTATAGAGCCATCATCCTTTTGGTAGGATGATTATCTATGCCGCAATGTTGTACATTTAATGTCTTTATTTCCCTGGATATATATCACAGCCCGGATGGATGAAACTAGATCCACGGTCTTCAATCTCGTCCGATCTTCACTCGAAGTACAAGTCGATCCATGTGAGAAATGTTGTGAAGTCGAACATGGAAAGACATCGCTTGATTACCAGTCAATGATGTAAACTGTTAACAAGCGCAAGAGGAATCACCGATAATGATAATGATCCTCAAGGTACTGCAGTACAATTCACGTGGTGTGAATAAAGGACTTGGCGTCGAACACCGTGCAAAATCTTTCGGTCGAAGGTCATTGATGTAAACTTGTCACCGGAAGTGAGAAACTTGACATTGAGGCATGCAAGCTCCAAAGTACTGAACGGGGTGTTCCTAGGACAACTTCTTGGATAATGAGCTGATTTCGACAAGAAGTGATCCATCAAAGGAGGGCCTTAATGAATCCCACATCAATGACACGGAATGGAGCAAATTATTTTCATGGAGATGAAAACGATCTGATGATACAATGTTCAGGGTGGCGGTCATGAAAGAATGGAGTATAATGTATGGTAGTGGGTGAGACACAGGTGACTTCTCTGGATGACTTCTCTTGAACATGTCGGCGACACTGATGTGATGGATTGGTAGCGTTAACCCCAAATGTGGATGGTATGGTGTGACCATGGCGATGTGACCGGTGAATGAAACAACCCAACCCGACTCGGACACGGAGTGGAAGTGTCATGTTCAAGAGCGACTTGCTACCAATAAAGATTCTTTGAGTTTTCTTCCCAATTTTTCCCCAGTCATTGCTGACCAGTACCTCTTTATTTTTGTCAAGCTTGAGGAGGATGACATATGCTTGTTCTATAATTTTCCCTTCGGGCAAACCCATCGCTATGTTTTAACAAGCGTAGCGATAGTGAAACTCATTCTCGTCTAAAGACAAGTTTGTCGCTATTAATCTTTTTAACGAGTTTAACGACAAAGATAACTCGGTCCTTTTCAATTTTAGAGAGTTTGAAAAGGTACGTAAAGGTAACTCCAAATTTCCTTTTTCTTCATCTAATCCCTTAAGTCCGAAAAATTATAAAACAATACGGAAGGGATGAATTTTCGATAGTTTTAATGAGCCGAACAAAACAAGCTCTCGATCGTTTTGTGCAATAATCCCTCAGGTCCAAAAAGATTAAAATCTAGATGAGGGATAGCACTTCCTGTCCCTTTAACGAGCTGGAAGGCCAAGGACTCGGCAATCTTTTCATATTTTACGAGTCAGTTGAAAAGAGCTTAAAGAAGACTCGTCTTTTGAGGAACGAGTGATAAAACGGGTAGCAGCTGATTCCAGGTAAGGTTTGGAATTTTCCAATCACGACAGTGTCACAAGGATGGCTAGTGAAATCACTCTTCGCAGCTGTTCCTCAAAATGGGTAAAAAATCAAATGGAGGTGAATGATCGGCCAATGAAGAAGTGGAGGTGACAGTGCAAACACGACCAAGGCTTTAATGGCTGAAGTACTACATTCACGGTGGTTATTTACCGGGGAATATTTCATTTTTTAACAAGCTTAAACGCGAGTGGAAACATTTTCTCATGTCTTATGTTTATTTTTTAACGAGCTTGAACTATGTGCTAAAACTGCTCGATGCGAGTTTATTTTTTAACGAGCTTGAACCCTGTGGTAACACTGCTCGATTAATCCAGTCGTATGATAAGAATGTCTCATATAAAAACGACAACTTTTAGAGTTTTGTCCCACATCCTTTCTTTATGCAAGTTAGGAGATGACCAATCCAAAAAATAGATAAATGATCGCTCTTTGCTTGCACTCCAAATGGTTTGCATGCCCCCAGGTATAAAACAGAGTTTCAAGTTCACCCTCTATTCGAGCTGACAAAACATTTGTTTTATCAGGAAGGGTATACCTCTTACAGGTTACCCAAAGATCGTTCTATTCACAACGCAAAAAAAACACTTCTTCGGTAATGTCTACCGAGATAAACAAAGGTGAGTGAAGGAGGCTACTCCACTCACATAACTTTGACAAGAGAATCTTGTTCTATTCCAACCCCCTCTTCCAATTACGGACGGGAGTACAGACTAGTCATATTCTCTCATGGAAACCTACCCTATACCCAGAGTTTTCCTGCCGAAGTAGACCAGGGTGCATGCCCCCTGGGTTTCAGTCATATCCCTCCGAATTACTCGCGCTCATCGGGAGGAAGGACTGGAGATTGAGACATTTCTTGTGTGAAAAGACCATTCAGGGATGGTATATGACTATTTGCTTTGTATGATCCAGGAAATGAAAGCTGGTCCATGAACTTGACCACTCTTCCTTCGTGCGGAAAACACATTACTCTAAAGAGTGAGGAGAAAATTGCTCCCATGCAATAAATATAGTCTCGTCCAAGGAGTAGATTGTAATCCAAGGGTCCTTGAACTACCATTACGTTCATGTGAATTGTTTTCCTTGTCAATGTTATGGGCACATCGGGAAGGATCCCTAACGGTCGACTGGTTCCTTTATCAAAGCCTGTCAGATTTCTCATCTCAGGAAAAAGCGATGGTGAACCAAGCACTTTCCAAGCAGTTGAGGAAAGGATACTCACAGAAGCCCCCTCATCTATGATGGTACTAGCCATAACCATTCTATATATTTGAACGATAATTCGGAATGGTACGCTTGCTGGTAAACGAGGTCTGCCTAGTTGATTCTAGTCGAAGGAGACAACTAGGTTGCTTGGAGGTGGGACCGAATAGACGGTCGGGTACGGCTCTGACGAACTTCCTTCCTGCGGTAAAGGAACGGGTAAATTGCCCCCTTGTTCGTCGGAGTCTGTGTTTATGAAGAGAATTTGGACGGTGTCATCCTTGTTCTCTTAAGTGACTGTATCATCTGAAGATGAAACCTCTGAAGGCAAGACCGGGTCAACTGCCACCTCGACCTTTTGACTTTCGTCTGGTATGGATCCAGATGGTTTATCTTCAATGATAGGTGCTTCAGCCGACCACCTGAGCAGGCCAGCCGGATTTTCAACTAGTGACGGAGTCAGCAAGAGTTTTTTATATCCAAGAGGAAGTCGTAACGGTGAAACCGGACGATCATCCAAAACTCTTTTAGCATCGTCTAAGAAGGGACAATGGTGGACGGCATGATCGCCTTTGCACAGTTTACAAGGAAATCTACATTTCCCTTTTTGTCCTGGGGCTTCACTTTCACTAGTTGATGGTGTGCTTTCAACATGATCATCAGAAGTTGACGACACCGGGTTGTGCAAACGAGGAGACCAGTCCCTTAATATCTGAGGGATGCAAGGACAATCTCTGTGAAAGTGGTCTCCTTTGCAAATGACACATGGCGATTTAGGCTTGGTCAGTGTAGTGTGTGGATTTTCGTTAGACGACACTCGTTTTCCGCCATTCGCCTTTGGCTCCTTCTTCTTCTTCTCTTTCTTCTTCTTTTTCTTCTTCTCCTTAGGAACTTGACTTTTGGCTTTACCAGCCCCATCAAGCGAAGAGGAAGGAGGAGAGGAAGAATTAGAGGAAGTAGAAGGTTGGTGGGCAACTCTAGACTCGTCTAATTGCTGATTCGATTGTTTAGGAATAGTGGTGTTCTGAGCGACAGAGGTTGAGAAGAGCCATACAGGAAAACTAATTGTCAGCCCTAGAAACGACAATGTGGCCATATGGGGCGCACCAACATCTCCCCAAGAGGAGAAGGGACTAGGATTTCCTCCAAGGGGAATTCCTTGGTTGGTAGACTCCATTTTCTCAACCCAAGATCAACATAGGAAAGGGTAATGAATATTCCGTTTAAAATAAATTTGTATACGCTTTGACACAACTTGTTTTTTCAGTTTTTAAGAGTCGAAAAAAACAAAAGATGACTCTAGTCTCCTTCGATTTTTAATGAGCCTGAAGTGACAAGTGGTTAGATGGACGTTTTCCGTTAAGGAGTCTGAAAAGGAACGAAAGGGACTACTCTGGAGATCTAGGTAGAGGGAGTACCGAACCAATCGCAAAACTACAGAATACTTTTTACGGTACGACAGTCAATCTTCCTGAATGTTGTGTTCAGTGCATTGCGATCGATAGGGCGGCAGACACGGCTTCCTATGGATAAAGGATTTAAGCCTATAGGGGTCTCCCAAAATATAATCGACGGTACGTGGGATCACAAGTCCGTACTAGCACTTATCGTCTCAAAGTGGAGGAATCACCCAACCGTCAGTGAGGACAACAGTTACCAGGCTTTACGACGCCGGAATACGTCTCTAGCCTAGACCTCTAAATGTTGTGTGTTAAGTTCCAAAGCATTGTTAGATTCATTGAATTTATTTTAAGTTGATCTTGCTTATGAAGTTTGCCTTTTGGATTCACCACGAGATGTAGATGTAATTCCTAAAATGCAATCTAAAGATGATAAACAAACTTTTATCTCTTTTGTGCAATGAAAATCCTAGCTACTAGAGGAAAAGAAAGACATAATCTTTTCACAAAGAGCAAAGAGCACACTGTAAATGCACTTTCCTAAATCAAGCCAAACAGATTGTCTATATGAAAATGCACATGCATGTATTTGTTTTCGACTTTCTTAGTATTGATGCTAAAAAGAAAGTTGATGTACAAATCTGAATTTCTTTTCAAGCGACAAATATAAACAAGTTCTTTTTCAAAATAAAAAACAGAGATGATTACGACACCTTGCGATTTTGAAATGAACACTTGTACTTGACACTAGAAAATCACAAATTTAGACCAAAGGCAATAGTAACAGTATAATCAACCATCAACAACAATCAAACTTTCTCCTATGATCAAAATCGACACTTGCGACAGATCCAAATCAAAGGACGACAGTACGACTATTCTACTTTTGCAATGGAAAACTGTAAACGACTTAAGAAACACAAAAAAACATTTACAGTTCTTTTGTACAAAGGAGGCAGAATAACAGCAAGGAAAAGGGGGTTTTAAATAGACATATACTGATCACAGGCAGCAAAATTCAGAGATAGAACTGGAGAGAATGAAGCACAAGAACCACAGCTGCACAGGGCTAGTTTGATCAGCGCACCTGTAACACACAGAAACTGCAATGCAGCGCAGGTTGCCCTTTCGGGAAGTGCGCTGAAATTCAGGATCTCTTAACAGTACCTGCGCTGGGCCAGAAACGAGAATCTGTCCGGGTTCTGGGTCACAGTTTGCAGTTCAGTCTTTGGTTTTTGGCCGAGTAAAAGCAATCAGCAATGCACAATCAGGGGTAGATCTAAGGAGGGTCTAAGAGCTATCACAAGGGCAATCAGATAGTTTGTGAATCAGCTGTTCAAATCATAAACAGATCCAATGAATGGATTGAAGCAGAAGATGTCTACTTTGCATTTGTTATGGCAAATGTAGTTCGAACGCCACTTATAAGTTTATGAAACAAACAGCAAAGAATGATACACAAACAAACTAATTAGACTTCCCCAGTGGAGTTGCCATTTTGTTACCGGGAAAAGTGTCTATTTAGAACTGCTCTATCACACTAAGGTGTGACAGTTGCCTTAGAAACAAATAGAGAAAAACTACTTTTGTATTTCCTTTACGAACTATAGATAGAGAGGAATAGAAAGAACCAACATGTGTCTTGCGCTAATCCTTTGATCCAATCCCTCTCTTCTTTGACAGTCTCCAGTCACCTGCTCCCTTACTTGCCCAGCTTCACCAAGTACCTGTAAGATCACAGAAGAAGAACACTATACAAAGACATGGATCTATATTCATAAGCAACTTAGGATCAGATTTAAGTTAACCATACAAATGTAACAAGCATCAATGATACAAAAGCATGGAGGAAAAACTCAAATAGTTTTTATTGATAAACAAGAAAAGATCCAGGAGGAGTTACAACCGATGGTTCCTGACCCAGCATCAACCTCCCAGCAAAGAAGCCCCTCTTCACCTCCAACAAAGCATAGATCACCCAATACTCTGATGTTTGTCTCAAAACCAACAGTAATTCCTTACAATATGCAAAATTCCAGCCTCTGGATCTCTAAAATGAGGGATCCATATATAGATATGTGTAAGGAGGATGAGTCAGCTTGTGGTTTGATTAGTGTCTTCTCTCTGTCAGTTCTTGCTTCCACTTGGAGACTGAAGGACTCTTACTCATCCTTGGTCGAATTCAGTGAGGCAAGTGTCACAGGAGAAGATTCTGGAAGCTTCCATTGTCTCTCCACCTTGCGGAATGACACTGTCATTTGTCATTTCTCGCCCAACGCACCCTCACAGTGTATTTAGGTGCAATGCAACGCACCTAGGCAGTGTATTTAGGTGAAATGCAACGCACCTAGCCAGTGGAGCAGCTGAAATGATCCTGTTTTGACTTATTCTGAGCAGTTTCTGGTGGAGAACTTCTGGGAGAAGCTGTAATCTGTTGACCTTGTTCCTTTAGGGGTTAGAACAACACTTTTAGGGACTTAGGAGCCCATGGTTTATGGACATTTCATGCTTGGAGTTGTAAGGCACAAAAATGTCTATATAACTTCTTCATGATGAGAAATATATGAGAAATGTTGTGCATGAGCAGAGGATCTTTGCAGTTTGAGAAGCCTTTCTTCTTCTATTCCCTTCATGACAAGTGAGTGGTTAGATATTTTTTTTACCTCAAGCTTGCCATCAAACATATTAATGGAGTTACCTTGCTGGAAGATGTGGACCAAGGACAACAAGTTTCTCTTGATTTGTGGGAGATATAGAACATGATCCAGAAGAAAGTCTGGAAGACCAGGCAGTTTAAGCCTGATTGTGCCAAGCCCTGATGGCTTGATTTTTGACTGATCTGCAAAGTATACTGCTCCATCAACATTGTCAGTGAAATCTTCAAAAAATATTTTCTATGAGTCATGTGACAGGTTTCTCTTGAATCAAGCAACCAATCATTTTTCAAAGAAGCAAGTGAAGCATTAAAAAAATCTTCATTTACTCCAATCTTACATTGTGCCTCAATATAGTGAGTGGATTCAGGTGCTTTACCTTTGTCTGTATCATCAGTTTTACCTTTCTGTTGGTTTCTTTTCTGCTCAATTTTGTCCCATGGTAGCTTGCATGTAGAGGCATCATGTGATCCATTTCTTTTGCAGCGAATGCAGTGTAGGTTTGCCTTTTCTCCTTGAGAATGTCTGCCCCCCTGCCTCTGAAATATCTTCCTCTTCCTCTTCGTCCACCTCTTCCTCTTGTAGAATCTTGAGCAGGATGCTTTTCTTTATGAGCAAGGCACACAGTCTCTTCAGAAGATTTAGGGGTTGTCGTCTTTCCAAAGGCTTTCTCTCTTTCAACAAACTTTTTCATAAGAGAGTCAAAGGTTATATCATTAAGATTTCCATTTTCTTGTAAAGACTCAAGATAATTGGAGAAAGTAGGATAGAGTGCCTTGAGAAAAGCAATAAGAGGGATATCTAGCTCAACCTTAGTGGATTTGATATCATGCATTATAGACTCTACTTCAGATTCAAGAGCAAGAGGATCATTACTTTTCAGTTCAAGAGAGAAGAGTTTAATCATGAGCTGAACAACTTCAAGTGCAGAATGTGAGTCATAGATTTCTTTCAGCTTTTGTAAAGCTTCAAAGGCAGTTGAATATGATGAAATATGGTGACTCACCTCTTCATTTACAGATGTTGCGATTAATGCATAGGCTTTGTTGTTCTTGTTTTCCCAAATGACGAGCTCTTTGTCTGAGGTAGGCTATACTAGGTCATTGTCTCCTTCTCCGACACACACTCCTTTCCACAACTCATTGAAGATGAGGGTGTGTTTTATCATCCGGGACCATTCAGGATAGTTCTCCTTGCCAGTGAGAACTATTCCTACCATAGAGATGATTGAATGCATTCTATAAAAAAAAATACTTCTGCTAATAGAAAAAATACTTCTGCTGATATACAGTGAAATTGTACTCAAAAGGGAAAAAAGATTTCAAATACTTTATGCACTATGTTTTCTTCAAATCTCTCCAATGTTTATAAAAAAATCCTCATATAATATATCCAACATATAACTTTACCATACTATAAACTCAGTTCATATTCCATATACACGCTGGACCATTCAACGCATTCAATAAAAAAGTGTTAATATTCCACAACGCACAACATTTCAACAAGTTCATATATAGCACACAACAGTTCATATTCCATATATACCAATCAATAAAATGTTATGGGACAACGTTATTACCATATACCAACTCTAATATAATACTCAAATAGTGTTAATACCATATACCAACTCTGATATAATACTCAAACAACGTTAATACCATATACCAACTCTGATATAACACGCAAACAACGTTAATACCATATACGAACTCTGATATAACAGGCCCCTTCATCGCATTCAACGTAGTTCAATACCATATACAAAAGTGGTGTATTACCATTCAATAAAACCGCAGTTCAATACCATATACAAAACTGGTGTATTACCATTCAATAAAACCACAGTTCAATACCATATACAAAAGCGGTGTATACCATTCAAACGCACAGGCATATACCAAAGTCATTTTAACGCATATATTCAAATACCATTCAACGTATACCATTCAAGTTGAACGCATATACCATTTAAACACACAGGCATATACCAAAGTCGCATATACCAAAGCCGTTCAACGCAAATACAATTTCTGATACAAACTCATTCAATAAACCAAACGTTGATACCACTAGACAGCGTTACCAAACGCATTCAACTTCGAACATAATGCATTCATTCAACATCATTAATATTCAAAAACCATACGCATACCAGAAGCTGGACCTTCATCGATGGTGGCGTATCTCTGCAGTGGCACCGTCAGGCCTCAGCGCTAAAACAGGAAATGACAGTATGGACAGATGTGCAGTGCTGGCAGAGGTAGGTTATTTCAGGTCTGAGGGGAATAAGGTAGAGGCAGAGTCTAGGATAGAGGAGTTACAGGAGCATAATAGCTAAAACAAGGAGTTGGCTTTGATACCATGTCAGGCCAGGCAGTAAATCCACAAAACAAACAACTAATTCGTATTATTCATTCAATCAGGTAGGTCTGTTATATACATGAGGGAGAGACTGTTAAGTTCATCTCCCGATGACTGTTCACATTTCTCAATTATTTATTTACAATAATTCACCCAATCACAAGGATTAGGTGTCAACGTTGTCAGGCCAGGCAGTGACTCCACAAAACAAACAACTGATTCATATTATTCATTCAATCAGGTAGGTTTGTTATATACATGAGGGAGAGACTATTCAGTTCATCTCCTATTGACTGTTCACATTTCTCAATTATTTATTTACAATAATTCACCCAATCACAAGGATTAGGTGTTAAAATTCCCCCCTTTAATCTGAAGGGATGTTGGTGAGTCCAAGCATCGTTCTGAATCTTTCAAGCTTTTCTCTTCCAAGCGCTTTGGTGAAGATGTCTGCAATTTTCTCATTTGTGGAACAATGACGAAGATGGATTGTTTTGGCCTCAACATGATGTTGAATCAGATGATATTTACTATTGATGTGCTTCGTTCGATCATGGAACTTTGGGTTCTTGGCCAACTTTATTGCAAAGGTATTGTCAATCATGAGTGGGGTTGATTGTACTTGTTTTACCTGCAAATCTTCAAGAATTATCCTGAGCCACACAATTTCTTTTGTTGCTTCAGCTGCTGCCATGTATTCTGCTTCTGTTGTGGAATCTGCTGGAACTGATTATTTGCGTGATCTCCAGGAAACAGCTCCTGATCCAAGACTCATAGCATATCCTGAAGTAGATACCCCAGTTTCTTTGTCTCCATCGAAGTCTGAATCAGAGTATCCAATCAAGCTGAAGTCGTCCACCTGTGTATGCTTGATTCTAAGGTCTTGAGTTCCTTTCAAGTACCTTAGAACCCTTTTTGCAGCAAACCAATGTCCCTCACAAGGCTTTTGCATAAACCTGGAGAGGATCCCAACAGCAAACGAAATGTTTGGTCTGGTTGTAGTAAGGTAGTTGAGACTTCCTACAAGTTGTCTATACTTTGTTGCATCCTCAAATTCCTTTCCTTCAATAGATGTGAGCTTTAAGTTTTGTTCCATTGGAGTGGTAAGAGGATTGCACTCTGTCATGCCAAATCTGTTTAACAAATCTCCAATGTATTTCTTTTGAGAAAGAAATATGGACTTTGGATGTTGGGTTACTTCAATGCCAAGATAGTATTGAACATAGCCCAAATCAGTCATTTCAAAAATTTTCCCCAATTCTTTCTTTATGGATGCAATGTAGCTTTCATTGTTCCCTATCATTAAAAGATCATCTACATATACCACAAGATTTACAACTGTTTTTCCAAGTTTCTTGACAAATAAAGTTGCATCATCAAGATCAAAATGATTGAAGTTGATTTTCAGAAGATGCTCAGTTAGTTTTTCATACCAGGCTCGCGGTGCTTGTTTGAGGCCATACAAGGACTTCAAAAGTTTGCATACTTTATGTTCATGTCCTTTCGCAACAAATCCTTCAGGCTGGGACATAAAAACATTCTCTTTTAGATCTCCATTCAAGAAGGCAGTTTTTACATCCATTTGATGGACTTTCCAACCGTTCTGAGCTGCTAGTGCAAAGAGTGTCTGGATGGTGGCCCATTTTGCTGTGGGGGTAAAATTTTCCTCATAATCGACCCCTTCATTCTGTGCAAAACCTTTTTCCACAAGCTTAGCTTTGTGCTTGTCAGGTGAGCCATCAGCTTTGTACTTGTTCTTGTAGACCCACTTGCAGCCAATTGGTTTGGTTCCAAATGGAGGATCAACCAGCTTCCAAGTGTCGTTCTTTATGAGGGCATCATACTCCTTTTGCATCTCTTCTTTCCATTCGTCATGGGAAGAAGATTCTTTAAAGGAATTTGGTTCAAAATCTGTAGACAAGTTCAATTCACAATCATAAGAAACATCCATATCAACAGGTAAATTAGAGTCATCTACATCACCTCCATTTTGTCGGTTTGAATTTCTGGTTCCTGCTTTTCCAATTTCATCAGGATGAACACTTTCAAGTGTCTTCGTCAGACACTTTGGGGGACCTTTCTGAGATGGTCCAGGCTTCTCTGTTGATTGAGTTGGGACTGAATCAAGATTGAGTCTCCAAATTCTATTAATTACATCACTTAAATCATCATCTGTTGTTGGAGTTTCATCGGGGGAGAGTGTTCTTCAGAAGAAGATTCCACATGTTGATCTAGTATAGGAATCCCCCCTTCAAGATGTGGAATATGATTATCAAATTCTTGAAATGATTTCGTTTTTGCAAATCTATCCAAGCGATCAAGTTGCCTCTCAACAACCTTGTCATATTTGGATGATCCAAGAAAAATTACATCTCTAGATACAACAAACTTTTTATTTACTTCATCATAGAGGTGGTATGCTTTGGAGGTGTTTGAATACCCCAGGAAGATACACTTACGACTTCTAGCACCAAGTTTGTTTCTATGTACCTTTGGTATCAAAGCATAACAGGTGGAACCAAAGATCCTGAGATGTTTTACTGAAGGAACATGTCCATACCATAATTCATAAGGAGTCTTGTTTCTTATAGAATTAGATGGACATCTATTCTTTATATATGCAGCACATAGAATAGCATCATCCCAAAACATTATCTTTAATTTTTTGAAGAAAAACATGGATCGTACCATATTCAAGATTATTCTATTCATTCTTTCAGCTACACCATTTTGTTGGGGATTATAAGGCACAATTGTTTGATGTTTGATCCCATGTTGGCGAAGATAGTTTTCAAATTCATTTGATGTATATTCTTTTCCATTATCAGTGCGAATATACCCAATATGAGATTGTGCATCATTTTCAATCCATTTATGAAAATTCTTGAATGTTTGAAAAGCATCAGATTTGTTCTTCAATAAATAAACCCAACACATTCTGGTGTAATCATCAATAAATGTCATGATATATTTATTTCCATTTGCAGAAGGAACAGGCATTGGACCACATAAATATGAATGAATGAGTTCAAGCTTCCTATGTGCTCTTGAATGTGAATCATGAAAATACTATTTTCTATGCTTTCCTAGAATGCAAGCATCACATTTCTTATGTTTCATAGGAATTGTAGGCAAACCAGCAACACCATTTTTCTTCAATAAGCGGAGACTGTCATAGTTTAAATGTCCAAATCTGGCATGCCATAATAAACTTGATTGAAGTGTACCTTCTTCATGATGAGAAATATATGAGAATTTTTGTGCATGAGCAGAGGTTCCTTGCAGTTTGAGAAGCCTTTCTTCTTCTATTCCATTCATGACAAGTGAGTGGTCAGATGTTTTTCTTACCTCAAGCTTGCCATCAAACATATGAATGGAGTGACCTTGCTGGCGGATGTGGACCAAGGACAATAAGTTTCTCTTGAGCTGTGGGAGATATAGAACATGATCCAGAAGAAAGTCTGGAAGACCAGGCAGTTTAAACCTGATTGTGCCAAGCCCTGATGGCTTGATTTTTTACTGATCTGCAAAGTATACTGCCCCATCAACATTGTCATCGAAATCTTCAAAAAAATCTTTTCTATGAGTCATGTGACAGGTTGCTCCTAAATCAAGCAACCAACCATTTTTCGAAGAAGCAAGTGAAGCATTAAAAAAATCCTCATTTACTACAATGCTACATTGTGCCTCAATATAGTGAGCGGATTCAGGTTCTTTACCTTTGTTTGTATCATCAGTTTTACCTTTTTGTTGGTTTCTTTTCTGCTCAATTTTGTCCCATGGTAGCTTGCATGTAGAGGCATCATGTGATCCATTTCTTTTGCAGCAAATGCAATGTAGGTCTGCCTTTTCTCCTTGAGAATATCTACCCCCCCTTCCTCTGAAATATCTTCCTCTTCCTCTTCGTCCACCTCTTCCTCTTGTAGAATCTTGAGCAGGATGCTTTTCTTTATGAGCAAGGCACACAGTCTCTTCAGAAGATTCAAGGGCTGTCTTCTTTCCAAAGGCTTTCTCTCTTTCAGCAAACTTTTTCACAAGAGAGTCAAAGGTTATATCTTTAAGATTTCCATTTGCTTGTAAAGACTCAAGATAATTGGAGAAAGTAGGATAGAGTGCCTTGAGAAAAGAAATAAGAGGGATATCCAGCTCAACCTTATTGGATTTGATATCATGCATTATAGACTTTACTTCAGATGGAAGAGCAAGAGGATCATTATTTTTCAGTTCAAGAGTGAAGAGTTTAATCATGAGCTGAACTACTTCAAGTGTAGAATGTGAGTCATAGAGTTCTTTCAGCTTTTGTAATGCTTCAAAGGCAGTTGAATATGATGAAATGTGGCGACTCACCTCTTCATTTACAGATGCTGCGATTAATGCATAGGCTTTGATGTTCTTTTTTTCCCAAATGACGAGATCTTTGTCTGAGGTATGCTGTACTGGGTCATTGTCTCCTTCTCCAACACACACTCCTTTCCACAACTCATTGAAGATGAGGGTGTGTTTTATCATCTGGGACCATTCAAGATAGTTCTCCTTGCCAGTGAGAACTATTCCTACCATAGAGATGATTGAATGCATTCTGTAAAAAAAATACTTCTGCTGATAGAAAAAATACTTCTGCTGATATACAGTGAAATTGTACTCAAAAGGGAAAAAAGATTTCAAATACTTTATGCACTATGTTTTCTTCAAATCCCTCCAATGTTTATAAAAACATCCTCACATAATATATCCAACATATAACTGGACCATACTATAAACTCAGTTCATATTCCATATATACGTTGGACCATTCAACGCATTCAATAAAACAGTGTTAATATTCCACAGCGCACAACATTTCAACAAGTTCATATATAGCGCACAGCAGTTCATATTCCATATATACCAATCAATAAAATGTTATGGGACAACGTTATTACCATATACCAACTCTGATATAATACTCAAACAACGTTAATAAAAGAGAGAAAAGAGAGATCCACGCCTTAGAATTCAGCCTCTTCGAGGGGGCAACCTCCTTTACATTACATAAATGAACAATTCTTGGATGATACAAATGAAAATACCTCCTTTCTATATATAGGAGTCTAAGTGGTCCTAATACAATCAAAGCCTACATAACAATAATATTTTAGGGCACAACAATAACAATAGTGGGCTTCTATGTGGCACAATAGTAACAATATGGGCACTACATGGGTACATCAATATAAATAAGGGGTATAACTACAATAGTAATGGGGTAATCACTAGTATTATAGGGACCCAACATGCCCCTCTCCTTCAAAAAAGTGTTGTCCTCAACGCTTGAGTAGTTCAGGATACTTCTGCATAAAATTCTCATCCTCCCATGTGGAATCTTCAGCGGATAAGTTCTTCCACTTGATAAGGTACTCTGAAATTGATCGATTTCGTAGCTGTCGAGTTCTTGTTTCTATAACTGCTTCCGGTTCCAATATAATTTTTCCTTCTTCGTCAAGTTCTGGCAATATTGTTTGAACTGGGAGCTTGTCACCTATAACCTTCTTTAAGCATGAAACATGGAAAACTGGGTGCAATCGAGAAGCTGCAGGAAGCTCCAATTTGTATGCCATAGTACCAATCTTTTGCAACACCTTGTACGGACCATAATACTTTGGTGATAATTTATTATCCTTCTTAGCTTGCTTTAGGGACATTTGCTTATATGGTTGTAGCCGTAGGAATACCCAATCACCTACATCAAAACTTCTTTCACTGCGATGTTGATCTGCCTGTTGTTTCATTCTATTTTGTGCCAACACAAGGTTATCCTTTAAGAGTTGGAGGACTTGTTGTTGATGTTCGATGTGATGTTCCACTGCCTGAACCTTAGAATTTTCTCTTAAATATGATGTGATGGATGGTGGTTGATACCCATAAAGTGCCATAAATGGGGTCATTTTTGTTGCTGTATGAAAGGAAGTGTTATACCACCATTCAGCTAGAGGCAACCATTTGACCCATTGTGTCTTTTTATCAGATACAAAGCAACGAAGATATCCTTCCAAAATTTTTTTTACTATCTCAGTTTGCCCATCAGATTGAGGATGATAAGATGAGCTATGAGCTAACTGAGTACCAAGACAAGAAAATAATTCTGTCCAAAAATTTCCAGTGAAAATGGGATCTCTGTCACTTACAATAATCTTTGGGTTTCCATGTAGCTTTTGAATTGTTTCCATAAATGCAGTAGAAACTGTACTGGCTTTAAATGGATGTGATAATGCACAAAAGTGTGCATACTTGGTAAGTCTGTCAACTACCACCATGATGACACTCTTTCCCTCAGACTTGGGTAAACCTGTGATAAAATCCATTGAAACCTCCTCCCAACGTTGGCTTGGAATGGATAAAGGTTGTAATAGACCCGGTGTCTTAATTGTTTCAACTTTATTTTGTTGGCAAACCAAACATTCTGCCACAAACTTTTGAATATCTGATTTAAGGCCATCCCAAAAAAATTCCTTCTTAACCCTGTGGTAAGTTTTTAAAAATCCTGAGTGCCCTCCTAAGGGAGAAGTGTGCAATTCCATAAGAATCTTTTGTTTTAGCTGGGAATTCTTACAGAGGTATAAGCGATCTTTGTACCATAACGAATCATTTTTCCAGCTAAATGTATCAGACGTACTGGAATCTTGTTGTAGCTTTCGAATAAGTGCCCACACTTCTTCGTCATTCTTCCATTCCTCCCTTGCTTCATTTATCCAATCTGGTTGGATAATAGAAATAGCGCACAACAATGCTTCCACATCCTCATCCTTTCTTGAGAGTGCATCTGCCACCACATTTTGCTTCCCTTTTTTGTAGATGATTTCAAAGTCATAACCCAACATCTTTGTGACCCACTTTTGTTGCTCTTCAGAGGATAATCTTTGTTCTAAAAAGTATTTAAGGCTATCATGATCTATTTTTACCTTGAAGTGTCTTCCCATTAGGTAGGGTCGCCATTTCTTAAGTGCATGGAGTATTGCCAACATTTCCTTCTCATAAATAGCTTTGCTTAAAAACTTTCCCTTGATTGGACGACTTTCAAAAGCAATGGGTCTTTCATCTTGCATTAGAACAGCACCAATTCCATTTCCTGAAGCATCACATTCCACAATAAAGGTTTTTGTGAAGTTGGTGTAGCTAAGACCGGTGCTTGGCACATTGCCTCTTTAAGATGTTCAAAGGCCTTTGTTGCTTCCGGAGTCCATGAAAATGCATCTTTCTTCAATAATGTTGTTAGAGGTGCTGCTATTCTCCCATAATTCTTAACAAACTTGCGATAATACCCTGTCAACCCAAGAAATCCTGCAGATGCTTTATGGATGTGGGGATTTTCCATTCCTTAATGGCTTTAATTTTGCTAGGGTCTACCTTAACTCCTTCATGAGATACAATATGACCCAAATATTCCACCTCCTGGACTCCAAAGAAACATTTGGATCTTTTGGCATATAATTGTTTCTCCTCCAATAGTTGTAGCACCCTGTCAACATGTTCAACATGATCCTTCCAAGACTTGCTGTAGATTAGTATATCATCAAAAAATACTAACACAAATTTTCTAAGGAATGGTTTGAAAATTGAATTCATCAAACCTTGAAATGTTGAAGGTGCATTGGTAAGGCCAAAAGGCATGACCAAAAATTCATAATGACCCTCATGAGTTCTAAATGTCGTTTTCGGAATGTCTTCAATCTTCATTCTGATTTGATGATATCCTGAACGAAGATCCAACTTGGTGAAGTAAATTGATCCATGCAATTCATCCAGTAATTCATCAATGACAGGAATGGGGAACTTATCTTTAATAGTGAGCTTGTTGAGCTCCCTATAATCCGGACACATGCGCCATGATCCATCCTTCTTGTGCACCAATACTACTGGAGCAGAGAAAGAACTTTGACTCGGTTGAATTATACCAGCCTCTAGCATTTCTGCAACCATACGTTCAATTTCACTTTTTTGGACATAGGGATATCTGTACGGCCTGATGTTTGGAGGAACACTTCCTGGAATCAGATGAATAGCATGATCATGATCACGCATAGGTGGGAGACCTTTGGGAGTCTCAAATACCTTGGAATGATTGTCCAGGACTTTTTGGAGATCTGGAGAAATAGATGATTCCAATGTGGAAACATCTAGCGAACATAATTGTGCAATTACACCCTTTGCTCCTTTTTTAGAAGCTTTGTCATACCATTAGAGCTGATTATCTTTCCTGGTTTCCCTGCAATACCCCTTAATTCAACTTCCTTTCCTTCCACAGAAAATTTCATGAAAAGTTCTTGAAAATTAAAAGCTATTGTACCCAAGGATTGTAGCCATTGGACTCCTAGTACAACATCAACACCTCCCATTGGAATGGAAAGCATTGGGCTAGTCAATACATATTCTCCCATGGATAGCTTGATATTATGGCACTTTCCAGAGCAATTTATTGTTCCTCCATTTGCAATCATCACTTGACACTCTGGTGCTGGATATAGGAAGCAATTCAATTCTTTTGCTACCCTACAATGAATAAAATTGTGGGTGCTTCCTGAATCAATCAACACTATTACCTTTTTCTTCTTGATTTGTCCTTCTATCTTGATGGTTTGAGGAGTGGTAATTCCCGCCAATGCATTACAAGATATGGTTGGATTTATTTGTTCTTCATCTAGGCTTTGTTCCTGGAGTATATCTTCTTTTGACCTTTCTTGCTCCTTTTCTTCTTCCTCTTCACAATCTATGTAGAATAATTTCTTCTCAGCACACTTATGACCTTTGTGTATTTGCTATCACAATTGTAACAAAGCCCTTTTGCTCTTTTTTCTTCCAATTGTTGTGGTGTCAACCTTGTAGGTTGTGGAAGACTATGGGCAACAACACTTCCATCTTTATAGTTGTGAATGGTATGCTTCCTAGTTGCCATAATTTTGCTTTCCATTTTTCTTGCTAACCTGAATGCCTTCTCTAATGAATCAGGTTCCCAAAGGCGAACATCATGTTGGATATTATCCTTTAAAGACCCTATGAACACATCAATCCTATGCTCCTCTGGAATATCTTTTACCCTTATGTTCAATTTTTGGAACTCCTCAATGTGCTCCATTATTGAACCCTTTTGTTTGAGACTTATCAATTGGCTAAAAAAAGTGTTGCTTTTTGTATCCTCATAATGTGCTATCAATTCTTCTGTAAAAATTTCCCAAGTGATAAATTGTTTACGAGAGCAAAGCCATTGATACCATACAAATTGATTTGGTTCCAAATATAAAGTTGCCATACGTACCTTTTGTGTGTTTTGCACATTATTGAGATCGAAGAACTGCTCCATCTGTAATATCCATGTGGCGGGATCCTTGCCATCAAACTTCCTCATATCGATTTTTGGAATATGGTGGGTCTTCGATCCAACATTAGAATCTATGGAATCATGATTAACATTACTTTTGTTCACATCATGAGTTTCCTTTACAACCTTTTCACCATTAGTAAGTATCTCTTGTAGAAAATTTGTCAAATCTGTCTTCAAATCTGCCATGTCTGTCTTCAAATCTGTCTTCAAACTTGCCATGTCTTTCTTCAAATCAGTCTTCAAATCATCCAGCTTAGCTTCCATGCCCTTTATCTTAGCATCTGTTAGCTTTTGTGAGCGTGACATTTGTTGCACTTGTTCTTGTAATTTTGATATATCATGTAGCATTTCTTCCTCTTCTTCATGAGTCATGCTAGAGCTTTCAGGTTCCTTACTAGGTGTTTGCATTTTCTTTCCTCGGGGCATCAGTTACCGATAATAATGCTTTACTAGGCCCTTTTAATTCCTTCAAACCAAGCTTATGCAAAAATAAAAAATAAAAACTACACACCTTTTTTTACTTTGTAGAAGCCTGATATTGAATTTGATGTACCTCTGTAATTTCGAATCATCTAGTTCTGAAATTGTGATCTGTAGTAGCTTTCTGTGTCCTCTTTCCAATGCCACTAGTCTGAACCAAATTGGATTCTCCAAGAGAAAGTTATGCAGAATCTCCCGCAGTGACCTGATTATAGACTAGTTCAGTAGAGCGAACTTGTATTAAGTGCCACGTGTCACTGTTTCAACCTTTGACTCTGAAAAATATATAAACAAAAACTATAGTTTGTCCTCTTTTTGCAACTTCTGACGAAATTTCAATCCGATGCTTAGAAAGAAAGTTATGACGATTTTCCCCAGGTCACCTATTTTGAGTGTAATTCAGGAGTCTGCAAAAAGACCAAATTCCGGAGATCATATCTCCGCAAATATTGCGCAAAAAGATCTGAAATTTGGACCCAAGATTCAGCATGATTTCTTCTCAAATGGGTTTTTTTTGCGACTTCTGAAACGTCACAGAAAAACAGTTATAGCGAAAATGCCACGATGACCTGTTTGGAGCAGCGAAACCCTAGAATCCAAAGCTCTGATACCAAATGTTATGAAACCAGCTCACAAAAAGATAGAAAAGAGAGATCCACGCCTTAGAATTCAGCCTCTTCGAGGGGGAAACCTCCTTTACATTACATAAATGAACAATTCTTGGATGATACAAATGAAAATACCTCCTTTCTATATATAGGAGTCTAAGTGGTCCTAATACAATCAAAGCCTACATAACAATAATATTGTAGGGGACAACAATAACAATAGTGGGCTTCTATGTGGCACAATAGTAACAATATGGGCACTACATGGGTACATCAATATAAATAAGGGGTATAACTATAATAGTAATGGGGTAATCACTAGTATTATAGGGACCCAACACTCTTCCTCTTCGTCCACCTCTTCCTCTTGTAGAATCTTGAGCAGGATGCTTTTCTTTATGAGCAAGGCACACAGTCTCTTCAGAAGATTCAAGGGCTGTCTTCTTTCCAATGGATTTCTCTCTTTCAACAAACTTTTTCACAAGAGAGTCAAAGGTTATATCTTTAAGATTTCCATTTGCTTGTAAAGACTTAAGATAATTGGAGAAAGTAGGATAGAGCACCTTGAGAAAAGCAATAAGAGGGATATCCAGCTCAACCTTATTGGATTTGATATCATGCATTATAGACTTTACTTCAGATGGAAGAGCAAGAGGATCATTATTTTTCAGTTCAAGAGTGAAGAGTTTAATCATGAGCTGAACAACTTCAAGTGTAGAATGTGAGTCATAGAGTTCTTTCAACTTTCGTAAAGCTTCAAAGGCAGTTGAATATGATGAAATGTGGCGACTCACCTCTTCATTTACAGATGCTGCGATTAATGCATAGGCTTTGATGTTCTTGTTTTCCCAAATGACGAGCTCTTTGTCTGAGGTATGATGTACTGGGTCATTGTCTCCTTCTCCAACACACACTCCTTTCCACAACTCATTGAAGATGAGGGTGTGTTTTATCATCTGGGACCATTCAAGATAGTTCTCCTTGCCAGTGAGAACTATTCCTACCATAGAGATGATTGAATGCATTCTGTAAAAAAAATACTTCTGCTGATAGAAAAAATACTTCTGCTGATATACAGTGAAATTGTACTCAAAAGGGAAAAAAGATTTCAAATACTTTACGCACTATGTTTTCTTCAAATCCCTCCAATGTTTATAAAAACATCCTCACATAATGTATCCAACATATAACTGGACCATACTATAAACTCAGTTCATATTCCATATACACGCTGGACCATTCAACGCATTCAATAAAACAGTGTTAATATTCCACAGTGCACAGCATTTCAACAAGTTCATATATAGCGCACAGCAATTCATATTCCATATATACCAATCAATAAAATGTTATGGGACAGCGTTATTACCATATACCAACTCTGATATAATACTCAAACAACGTTAATACCATATACGAACTCTGGTATAATACTCAAACAACGTTAATACCATATACCAACTCTGATATAACACTCAAAGAACGTTAATACCATATACCAACTCTAATATAACAGGTCCCTTCAACGCATTCAATGCAGTTCAATACCATATACAAAAGCGGTGTATTACCATTCAATAAAACTATAGTTCAATACCATATACAAAAGCAGTGTATTACCATTCAATAAAACCGCAGTTCAATACCATATACAAAAGTGGTGTATACCATTCAATAAAACCGCAGATACCATTCAAACGCACAGGCATATACCAAAGTCATTTTAACGCATATACCAAAGCCAGTTTCAAATACCATTCAACGTATACCATTCAGGTTCAACGCATATACCATTCAAATGCACAGGCATATACCAAAGTCGCATATACCAAAGTTGCTCAACGCAAATACAATTTCTGATACAAACTCATTCAATAAACCAAATGTCGATACCACTAGACAGCGTTACCAAACGCATTCAACTTCGAACATAACACATTCATTCAACATCGTTAATATTCAAAAACCATACGCATACCATTCAACTTCGAACCATACGCATACCAGAAGCTGGACCTTCATCGATGGTGGCGTATCTCTGTAGTGGCACCGTCAGGCCTCAACTGTTGTTGGGAAAAGTATCCAATACGGAATGACCCTATCCCACTCTAAGGGTGATATTACCTCAGCAACAACTGAATGTAAAGCTATTCAAGATTACTTCTTTATGGGATGAGAGAGAAAAGAGAAGGATGATATACTAACCGTTATCTTGCACTTAATAGTCGATCCAGTCTTCACTCCTTGCTGCTTGCTCCTAGCTCCTTGCTCTTTCACCGGACCAGCTACACAAAGATCCTGTAAAAGAACAAGAAAAGGAAACTACAAGAAGCATACATCCATAATCGATTCAGGGATTAGCATAAATCAAATATACAAGCATCTATTCACCATAAAGACACATGCATATAGAAGAACCTCAAATACTTTATTAATGGAAGAAGTAAAGTTCTGAGAGGGTTGCAACCATAATAGGCCCAATCCAGCAACACCTCCCAGCAGAAAGAAATCTCCTCTTCACCTCCTTTCAAGCAATCACCCAATGGTTCTATACACAAACCAACAACACTTCCTTACTTGCACAAAATTCCATCCTCCCTAGACCTCATGAGAGAGCTCTATATATAGGGTTTTGGAGAAAGGATGAGTCATATTGAGACCGGCATGAAGCTGACTAGTGTCCTCTCCCACTTTAGTTAATCTTCAGTTCTTGAGTCCACTTGGAGATTCTTGCTTCCACTTGGAGACCAAGACCCTCTTACTCATCACAAGGCGAATTCCTTGACCCAAGTGTCAGTTTGGAAGCTTCCTGGGCAGTTGACACCTTGCAGAATGACTGTGCCACTTGGCCAATCTCGCCCAGCGCAGGTAGCCTTCATTAGATTTGACATTCAGCGCAGGTACAGAGTGGAGCAGTTGACATTCAGCGCAGATGCTCAGTGGAGCAGCTGACATGATCCAGAAACTGCTTGTTTTTGAGTGTTTTCAGGTGGAGAACTGATTTTCAGTGTTGTGGTTTGCTGACCTTGTTCCTCTAAGGGTAAGAACAACATGTTTAGGGACTTTGGATCCCTCAGATTATTGACATTTCATGCTCCATGCTGTTAGGCACAAAAATGTCTATAACAGTTGCCCCCTAAAGTATGAGGTCGTTTATCGGGTGAAATGTTTTATCAGGAGGATCCGAAGTTCATTCAGTCGCTGAGAGGTGCCCTGTAATAAAATACAATACAATACATTATTTTTCATTCTGCTTTCATGATCTAGCTGAGGCGGGCATTCCCATGCTCAGCTTTATAAATTCATTTTGGTACATATAACAGACGACCGTCTGATGATAGACTGATAATTCTCTGCTGAAATTATCATCCTTTGAGTAGGATGATCATCTGCTGCAATAATGTACATATCAAATGTCTTTATATTTCCTGAATATATATCGCAGCCCGGATGGATGAAACTAGATCCGGGGTCTTCAATCTCGTTCGATCTTCACTCTAAGTACAAGTTGATCCATGTGAGAATTGCGTTGAAGTCGAACATGGAAAGACATCGCTTGATTACCGGTCAATAAGGTAAACCGTTAACAAGCGCGAGAGGAATCACCAATAATGAAAATGACCCTCAAGGTACTGCAGTACAATTCACGTGGTGTGAATAAAGGACTTGGCGTCGAACACCACACAAAATCTTCTGGTCGAAGGTCATTGATGTATACCTGTCGCCGGAAGTGAGAAACTTGCCATTGAGGCATGAAAGCTTCAAAGTACTGGGGGTTTTGTTCCTAGATCAACTTCTTGGATAATGAGCTGAAGTCGACAAGAAGCAATCCGTCAAAGGAGGGCCTTAATGAATCCCACATCGATGACACGGAACGGAGATAATGATTTTAGTGGAGGTGAAAACAATCTGTGAAATATGATTCAGGGTGGCGATCATGGGTGGATGAAGGATAATGTATGGCAGTGGATGGGACACGGTTGACTCTTTCTGAACACATCTCTTGAACATATAACGACACTAATGTGATGGATTGGTAGCATTACCCCAAATGTGGATGGTTTGGCGAGGACCATGGTGATGAGACCGGTGAATGAAACAACCCAACCCGATGTGATACGGAGGACAAAGTGTCATGTTCAAGAGTGACTTGCTACCATTAAAGCTTTGAGGTTCTCCCAATTTTTACCTAGTCATTTCTGACCAGTACCTCTTTATTTTTGTCAAGCTTGAGGAGGATAACATATGCTTGTTCTATAACCTGCCCTTCAGGCAAGCCCATCGCTATGTTTTAGCGAGCCTAGCGATAGGGAAACTCGTTCTCGTCTAAAGACAAGTTTGTCGCTATTTAATCATTTTAACGAGTCTAACGACAAGGAAAACTCGGTCCTTTTCATTTTTAGAGAGTCTGAAAAGGTACAAAAAGTTAACTCCAAAGTTCCTTTTTCGTCATCTAATCCCTTAAGTCCGAAAAAGTATAAAACAATACAGAAGGGATGAGTTTTCGATTACTTTAACGAGCCGAATAAAACAAGAGCTCGACCTTTTTGTGCAATAATCCCTCAGGTCCAAAAAGATTAAAATCTAACGAGCTGGAAGGCCAAAACTCAGCAAACTTCCGGTCACTTTAACGAGCTGGAAGGCCAAAACTCAGCAAACTTTTCATATTTTACGAGTCAGGAGAAAAGAGCTCAAAGAAGACTCGTCTTTTGAGGAACGAGTGATAAACAGGGATAGCAGCAGATTCCAGGTACAGGTTGGAATTTTCCAATCACGGCAGTGTCACAAGGATGGCTAAGTGAAATCACTCTTCGCAGCTGTTCCTCAAAATGGGTAAACAATCATATGGAGGTGAACGATTGGCCAAATGAAATGGAGGTGGTGGGTGCAAACACGGCCAAGGCTTTTATGGCTAATAAATTTACGATCACAATGGTTATTTACCGGTACTGGGTTCATTTTTTAAAAAGCTTGAATGCGCCAAAACACTGCTCAAAAGCTTATGTTTATTTTTTAACGAGCATGAACTATGACGCTAAAACTGCTCGGATCTTCAATTTTCTATTTTTTAACGAGCATAAATTCTGCGGTAAAACTGCTCGATCTTATGGTCAAATTTTGATTTTTTACCATTACTAGCTTTTCCTTTTTCAAATATAGTACTGCTTTTTCAATTGCTGCAACAAACTTCGTTAGAAATGAATAATATTTGCATGAAAATGAGATTATAACCCTAATATTTCACTTTAAAACTGTGTAAAAAGCCATTAAAAGGAGTTTTCACCTCTCATTTACCATTTCATTTGCATTTGGTTTGTTGGAGCTCTGGAGGTGCCTCTTCCCCCTTGATTTTCACCAGCTGATTCCGGGAGATTTTGCGGACGATTTTCGGTGCCGTCTGGACCAGGTAGGAGCTAAAACCTAGCTCTTTCTTTTCATGGTTTCCTTTTCCTGTTTCTTGCCTGTTTTCCGGTCTTTCTAAGCCCCTGAGGTTTTTCCAGGGCGTCCTAGGATCAACGCAGGTTTCCCTTTCGAAACCTGCGCTGAAGGTCAAGCTGCCTTAAGGCAGCCTGACCCTCAGCGCAAGTGGGAGACTTCCTGCCTGCGCTGGGCTCAAAAAGACTGAGCTTTAAGGGTATTTTTGATGAAATTTTCGCCAGTTTTTCATCAAATCAGGAATTCACTCTTTCTCTTGTTTGTTTTGCAGGGAACTTTGAGCAAAATGTCCCTTACATGGCGAGAACGAGAACATGAAGAGGAGGACATGATTGCCCTCCATGACCCGGTCACGGTGAACGCGCTGCGGAACTGTGGCTTGTTGAAGTTCTTCCGTATCTCTAGCATGAGAGCACAGATTTCTTTACTGCAGTATATGCTTGACGCTTGGGATGCTGTTAACCAAGTGTTCCAGATTAGGGGAAGACCATCCCCCTGACTATAGAGGACATGTACTTCTTGACTGGGTTGTCAAGACGAGGTGCCCCCATTTCCTTATCAGGTACGGCTCGGGGGACTGATTCCACCAGAGATTATGTCCGCCAGTATTGCAGGGAAGGCTCTCAACCGAGCAGAGATGGCAAGATTGTTATCCGTGAGATTACTGATCGGGCTCTCAGGTCCATTCTATTCACTATTGGTAGGATGGCCAGCAGCGCAGCTCTACATGTTGCCAACAGGTCCTATATGCAGCATGCCGTGGAGTGTCTCCAACCGAAAGTATTCAACTGGTGTGATGCAGTACTTGTTCAGATGAAAAGTCAATTGACCAAGGTAAAGGACGGGAAGCTGAAGAACTTTGGATTTGGTTCTATTCTGACTACCTTTGCCTTGGAGAAAATCCCACTGATGCAGCCTCAGTACATCATACTTGACTTGCCTTCTCTGACCGAGCCACGCATGCAGAGGTGGGTTGACCACATGTCTAGGCATGTAGGTCAACCTCAGATTACCTTTACTGAGGCCTTCTTTAGGTGGTTCGAGCGCCAGGAGATGGCGTTTTCTGAGTATCCATATGTAGGTATGGATTTCCGAGGTGATCCGGATTTGGTATTACCGGATGGTGAGCAGTGGGGGGCCATTGGTAAACTCTTTTGACCATATTACTGTTTATTGTTCTTGTTCATAATGTTGCTGTGCTTTATTCTATCAAGACTTTTAATTGTACTCTTGGGCGCATGCAGATATTGGTCCTGTTCGTCCAGCAGTTCGTCCGAGATCGCCAGCTGCTGCCCCAGCAGGGGAGCCTGCTAGGAGAGTTGTCATTCGCGATCTTGACGACAATGAGACCCTTACAGCTGTGCAGGAGCAGGTTGAGAGCCTTACTCGTGGCCTTCCGGATGTACAGATTGACGAGTTACCTTTACAGATGCAGCGGCATACTATTGGTGTGCCTAGACGATGGACTCGTCTCTTGCGCATGATTGCACAGGCCGTGACGTACTATCATGAGCACCACTAGGCTAGGGTGCCCCCTAGCATTTTTTGAGTTTTTAGGTCATATGACCAATTTTGTCTTGGTTACAGAACATTATGTATGAACTTATATAAACAGCTTATATATTTTGATTTTCGGGTTTTATTCTGGTTGATTTACGTGATCCATATGTACGATTTTGATGATGTGTTCTTTTTATAAATGTTGCAAATGTCTATCTAACACATAGTTTGCCAATGAGTCAGTTAATGTGTTTAAGTTTCTTTAAATATGCTGATATTGAATTGAATCAAATCGTCTTTCCAAGATCTTAACCCTTAGGAACATGCGATAAATAGCTGGATTGCGAACAGAATATATACCATTGAGTTGTAGTATTACGAGCTGTGAGTCTAGCCTGACAATTAGTCGGCGTATGCCACGTGTGATGGCATCAAAGAGTAGTTCTATCAACGCGCTATACTCAGCGATGTTATTCGTTGATTGCCCAATACATACACCTCTGAAGCTTACTAACTCGCCGCTTGGATCAAAAATGGCCCAGGCCGCAGAAGACATGTTCCGCGAACTACGACTCGCTCCATCGGCGTATCCAACACATGTCTCCATAAGGTTCGACATCTGCCATAAATGAAAAAGGTGGATCACTCGACCAGAACAAATACTTTAGCGAAAACAAAATACAACAAAAGCATGCAGGTTACTATTTAAGCATAGTAACGCTTGAGGTACAACCCGTTGCGGGGTTGCGCCAGTGAAATTCCATCGTAATCCATTAACTCGTAGGCTCCTTTTGCTAACACCCTTTTAGCAATATAGGGGCCCATCCATAAGGACTTGAATTTACCTGCTCCCAATTTATCGGATTCTTGATCATAAAGCAAGACCAAATCACCTTCTGAGAAGACACGGGGTTTGACATTTTTGTCAAACTGAGCCTTGACTCGTTTCTTATGAGCTTCGTTAGCCAAAGTGGCATCACGACGGGTTTCATCCAACTGGATTAATTCCAAGAAACGAGCCTCTTCTTCTAAAGTTCCGGGGAGGAGATCGATTGCGAGCTTAAGCGACGAAATTTCGCACTGGATTGGTAAGACTGCTTCTAGGCCATACACCAGTTGAAAAGGTGTGAACCCGGTTGCGTTCTTTACCGAGGTCCAGTAAGCCCACAAATCTGAGTACAGGATTAGGTGCCATCTTCTTTTATGAACCCCGCTCATCCTTTGCAACATACGCTTCAGGACCTTGTTGATTGCCTCAACTTGTCCGTTTGCTTGCGGATAATATGGGGTAGAGCTGTCGTGAGATAGCCCTAGCTTGGCAGCTAATTCGACCATCATGTGATTGCGAAAATGGGACCCATGATCTGTGACTATAGCCTGCGGTATGTCGGACCTGGCGACTACATGATTGAAAAAGAAAAGGGCAGTTGTTTCACCAGTGTTATCCAATGTAGGCATCGCCTCGGCCCATTTGGTAAAACAGTCAACAGCGACTATAATATACCCATGCCCCCCGGTCGAGGTGGGGTTACATTGCATGAAATCGATGCCCCACTTGGCAAAGGGCCCAACAGCAACTACTGGCTGTAAAGGTGCGGGCGGTCGTCTGGTTTTGCTATCAAAGATTTGACAAGCATGGCAACTTCTGACTGCGGTTATGCAATCTTTGAACATGGTTGGCCAGAAGTATCCTGCTCGTAGGATTCTTTGTGTTGTTGCATATCTAGACTGATGCCCCCCATACGCGCCTGAATGAAAATCATTCAAGGCTTTTTCGGCCTCCTCATGGGTAAGGCACCTCCTCAGAACTGTATCGACACCACGACAGTAAAGTGTATCACCGACGATCATGTAGTCTTTTGCTTGGTATCGTATACATTTTTGTTCGGAGTGAGAGGTATTAGACCTGAATTTTTGGGTTTGGAGATAAACTATGATATATCCATACCACTCATCGCTTACAGATATCAGAAACAAACTTTCGTCCACGATTGACTCTTCCGATGTTTCATTGTTGGACAACGATGGGAGATCGCATAACAATTCTGCGAAAACTAGAGCTTTCTTTGATTTGGATTTTACAAATTCCAGATCAAACTCTGGAAGGATCGCTATCCATTTTGAATATTTTCCCCCCAGCAACTGTCGCGACAGTATATAAGTCATGGGGTTGCAATCTGACAGGATGGTAGTTTTCCGAAAGAGGACATAATGTCGAAACCTTTGAATCGCTTGAACAGCTGCAAGCGCTAGTTTTTCAACATAAGAATATTTACTTTCTGTATCGTTTAAGTTTTTACTTAAATAATAGATAGGGTGTTCAATTCCATCGACTTCTTGAACTAAAACCATCGCGATGGTCGTATCCGCTGCAGCCAGATACAGGTTAAAATCTCTTTGATAGTCCGGGGCGTACATTAATGATGCTTTTACTAGACAATCTTTCAGAGCATCAAAGGAAGCTTGCGCCACCTGGTCCCAGACAAAAGGTACATCCTTTTTCAATAGATGAGTATAACCCTTAGCAAGTTCTGCATAATTTGGAATGAACCTCCTCAGAAAGTTTGCTTTCCCTTGGAGTTTCTGAATCTGAAGCAAATTTGAAGGTGGAGGCAAATTAATGATTGCCTGAACCTTACAGGGGTCGAGACGAATCCCATCTTTAGAGACTACGAAGCCAAGTAAACGACCAGAACCGACGCAAAACACACATTTGTGCGGATTGAGTCTTATCTTGTAGTGTCGGCAACGTAGAAATATCGCCCTTAAATGCTGCGGATGATCAGTCCGCTTTCGTGAATGAGCCGGAAGATCGTCGAGATAAGGTTGAACAATGTTCTTGATGTCATGGAAGGCATAATTCATCGCCCTCTGAAACGTCGCCCCTGCGTTCTTTAGACCAAAGGGTAATTTTCGATAAGCGAATGTGCCCCACGGAAAAATAAATGCAGTCTTTGACTGGTCCTGTGGGCGGATATTTATTTGATTATACCCGAAAAATCCATCCATAAATGAAAAGATTTCACATCTGGCGCATTCATCAATTATCTGGTCGATGAAGGGTGTAGGGTAGTTGTCCTTCGGACAAGCTTGGTTTACATCCCTATAATCAACACACACTCTAATCGTCCCTTGTTTTTTCATAACAGGGACAATATTCGATACCCAATCGGTTAGAGGAACCGGGTAGATGAATCCAGCATGGAGGAGTTTTTCAACTTCCGCCTTAATGGCAGCGGCTTTCTTCGGGTGCACCTGTCGAAGCCGTTGTCTTACTGGTTTGACATCAGGATACATTTTAATTTCATGTTCAACGATACTCGAGTCAATGCCTGGCATTTCATCATATGACCAAGCAACGACATCTCTAAATTCACGAAAAAGAGCGTTATATATTTCCAGTTCTGAAGGGGAACAATCTTTGCCGACATAAATATTCTCTACAGCATCTGTTTTGGTCGAGATATTTATGGCTATAGTCTCTTCAATATTGGATAGGTTTCGCTCGGAATCCACCGTATTTACACTATTCGTTAGGAATTCAAATACTGAAGGGTGATAAAGGTCACTTTGAGTATCTTCTTCAAATTCCGGAAGAAGGGAACGATGGTGGTGATCATTCCATGGTGCCCCCTCAATCATCATTGATTGTAAGATCCCTTCGTCAGTCCCATGTACTTTCGACCAAGGATCTAATGGGGTTCCATATTCTCTAGTTCTATCTACCCAAACGCTTGATGAGCGTTGATTTGGGCTCGCCTCCCATGCTTGAAACATTGATTTCTACAATATTTCTAATGGGCTTGGGGGCAAAACCATTGAATGATCCATGTTGACCTTCGTGGAAGATATCATGTTGCAGGTTGCTACAAACGGTACATTTCCTATATAAATAGGAGGGGGTAGCGCGAAATTTCCCATCAATGTGGGGTCTTTCAACAATCCTACTCCGATATCTTGAATTGAATGGTTGCTCTCATGGATCATGGGAATGCTTCCTGTAACTTGTGAACCATTAGGGAGGAAATTCTGTTGGTCGACGATCATAATCCCTCCTTCAAATGGGAATGCGATCTTCCTAAAATAAGTCGACACGACAGCTGCCATGGCATAAATCCAAGGTCTACCCAGTAGGATGTTATAGTCAAGATTTCCATCAATGACTTCTACATCAATTTCTACTGTTTTTCCTCCCAGTTCAACTTTCAAGTTATTAAGGATACCGTAAGGGGTATAAGTCCTTCCGTCGAAGGCTTTTAATGTCGTCGATGATCGAGACAAGGTTGGAGATCCTAAAGTTTTCCAGCAGCTCATCGACATAATACATGTCGATGCCCCCTCATCAATAATTGTTCTGTGAATAGTTTTGTTGAGGGCTTTCACTTGAATAAGGAAAGCTAGTTGAGCCAGTAACTGAGGATCATATCCCTTGTGATCAAAGGATACTAGATTGGAATCCTTAGGGTCAATCCCACCAATTGCCGATAACAATGCCTGCCTTTGGGTCGGACAATTTTGTAGCACTTCAAGAGTCAACATAGCGGATGGCGATTGGGCCAAATCTTCCACTATATTATAATGCTGTGCCGCTCTGGCGCGAGGATTAAATGTCGACTTATGTACTACACCCTTTGGCGGTTTTAGTGTTAATTCAGGGATGGTGGGTGTTACAACTTCTGTCAAAGTTGTTGTCGAACTACTTGGTTGATCTTTACCTTTTTCGTTCGACACCTGAGGATTCCCATAATCTTTGTTCCTTGTCGAAATCAAAGCATCATTCTGCTATTTCGAAACCGACAACATAAGAACTTGCGACGGGGAAGCATTTCCACTATCAACCAAATTTTGACCTGGGTTAGGAAATGGATCAGTTAACACAGCTGATGTTTGGGAACTTTTAAAGAACCTCTTTAACTCAGCTTTGAATGGGAAATTCTGTGTGTTATGATCCTTATCATCACATATTAGACATGGATAATTTTGTTTCCTTTTGCCAGGAGGGTTTGAAGAAGTTTTTCCAGGGGACGACTCACCCTGTTTTTTCTTTTTCCCTTTGTTTTGTTTCTTCTTGCTTCCTGGCTGATTGGTTTCTTTGCCTTTATCTTCCGATACGGCATTTACTTCTGAAGCAAGAATTTCTTCTTTTGCATTTTGATCCGAATTCTTACGGGCTTTCTTTGACGAAGCCTTTATCGATTTCGTGTTTGCTGTGCCAATCACGCCATCACCGGCATGAGAGTCACTATTTGATTTAGGAGGGGGAGGAATTGAAAACTCTGGTCTAGGGGCGTCAGGTATTTTGTCATAGAGTGTGCCGGACTGAGTATACACTAAGTCCAAATATTGTGCACGAGCAATCACTTGCTCCTCTGTTATGACTCCCCCCTTGGCCACATCTTCCGTAATAGCCGGAAGTAACGACTTTATAAACCATTCAGCTAATAACTGATCAGGAACATATGTTTTCACCATTCTACGACGACGACGCCACTCATGTATATGATCAGATATATGGGTAGCAGTTGTCTGTTTGAAGTTGGTTAATATTTTTGTTCCCGTTTCATACCTTATTGGTAATTGAAAGTGGGTTAAGAAAGTCGTAGCTAGGGAACTAAAGTTGTCGAAAGAGGCTCTTGGCAATTCAATATACCATTTAGCCGTTGGACCTGTCAATGTCCTCTGAAAAAGGCGAAGTCTTATCGAATCGTCGTTAAGGGTGTTCGACGAACACCACAGATGAAAAGTCATCACGTTATTCGATGGGTCTTCACCTGGATTTCCATTGAATTTAGGAATGTCAGATGGAAGTTTATGAGGAATCGCTGGCCACCAAGGGGCATAAGCAATCGGATCGTTGGTCAAACGGTGTAAATCAGGTAACTCTAAAGTCGCCACGAATGGTAACTGTTGATTCAGGTTAGGCGAAGCGTAACCAGGGTACGATGGAATCACTTGAGCAGTGGGTCTTTGCATACCAGCATAATGTAATTGATGTTGGTATGATTGATATGGTTGGTGGACTTGACCACTGTAAAGTGGTTGGTTTTGACCGTTTTGGATATACGGCTGTCCACTATTCGCAATTCTGCTGCTCAGAACCTTGGTACACTTGCTGGAACTGCGGTTGTTGGTATTGTACAAGCCATGGTTGTGATGCCATGTTTTGTTGCGCCATGCTAACCATTGGACCAAGGTGTGGGGTAATTGTACCCGTTTGTACTTATGTCGCCCCACCCGTTGGCGATTGTGGTTGTGACCCATGGTCAAGCGACTGTTGCATTACAACCTGAGGTTGACATGTAACAGGTATCGCTTGAACTTGCGACACGGTTACAATAGCCGGGGTGGTTGGGATGTTCGTCACAGGTACACACTGTTGCATAGAATATACAATCCTTGGTTGTTGAGGTAGCATAGTGTTGTGCCCTACAACAACCCCCCATTTCATAACATTTTTATCACAAACAATTAACATATGAAATGGGTCCCTTTTAAAATTTTAATTGGCATTAATGAATTTATTCGAAAAAGGCATGATAATCAAATGAATTTGTGAATAAAAGCCTTTTTGAATAAATAACAAGCAATTTTTGGTTAAGTCCGAAAAAGCAATCACAAGATCGCTTGTTACCTTGGTCCTTTCCGATGCAATATCGCTATCGGCCATCGGCAACAGCCAATACACACACAGAAAAAGCACATGTCTTTTCCCCGATGCGACATAATATCGGTGATCAACTATCGGCGCTGCTTCTTATGAAAAGCGCTTTAAGCCATGACCCGATGCGATATCGCTATCGGTAGTCGGCAGAATCCCATACGTTTTCATAAGACGTTCAGATCTTTTCCCCGATGCGATGTTATATCGCTGTCGGTAGTTGGTAAACCATTTGATATACATCTAGGGATTATGTTTGCGCGCTAATTTGATGCAATGTCGCAATCGGCATTCGCCAAGATCTCTCCCAAATGATAATATCACTCACACCCCCGATGCGATGCGATGACGCTTAATGATGACCATAATTCCTAAAAGATGATTATTTCAAAGCCTTAAAGTTATATTTAAATCCGATTTGACAAAAGCACAGATTTCAAAATGTCGTTAAATGCAGGGATAAGGTAATGCATGCGTATTTAAAACTTTTCCCCTTCGATTTAACGAACATTCACGATTAGACCTTTGAAAAAATCTGTTGCACGCTTTAAGGGGTCATTCAGTTTAATAACTTAAGTAATGGTCATTTATGGAGCTGCAGGCTGTAAAATCACCATCATTGCATCTGCAGTGCCTTCTCAAATCATTAGATCCGCAGCCACTTTTAGAATTAATCTCACCACGCTTCAAGTAATATATCTATCCCGTTATGGATTATTATTGTTATTTCCTTGTTACGATTTCTCTTGTACTTGTGTAGAATTCAACCGTCGAGAGAAGCCTGAACATGATGGGAAAGAAATTCAAGAAGGTGGCAGGTTCTACTGTAACACATGCCGCAGGTCAAGCTGTTATAGTTTCAAAGAAAGGCTTAATCTCAGATACTACATGCACTGGTATTCCTAGCACTACATGGCAGGGTACATATAATCTGTTAGAGGCTGAGCAACCAAAAAAAACAGTAAATGAGGCTAGTGTGGATGAACTAAGGAAGTCCGAGGCAACTCTCAAGGACTTGGCCGACTCCTTTTTGCACAGAATAGCAGCCAGAGAACAAGTCCTACCTTACACTGATGTGGTACGCTGGGCAATTGAGGAAATTACCCTCACTGATAGAACCTTTCATACAAAGGATGGAAGGATTTTCGGGTCCTTCAAGCCTGATGACCTGAGGCGGATGTATCATTTGCCTGAACCTGAGCTAGTTTATAACAGAACCTTTGTGGAGAAGTTCGCGAAAGAGAATGAATCACCATCCGAACCTCTCCGAGATTGGAGGCAGAATCCAGCCAAACACAAGCATGACAGTTCGGGTAAGTACTCCAATGCTTCTTTAGCTTCTCCCTATTGCTATGTTGGGATTATGATGTGTAGATTGTGGGGATTACATGACTCTGCTAATATCCATATTGACATGGTTCCCTTAATGGAAGCGGCCGTCAATAGTACAATTATGGATTGGGCCACTATTCTGTCTAATAAATTGGTCATAGCTGTTCGTGAGTTTAGAGCCAAAACCAGAGTCACCGAAAGGAAAATCCCACCCTTTTATTACTCTGCTTACATTATGGATACCCTGTGTTTTAATTCTGAGTTTCCTGTCCTTGGTTGGAGATGGACCACCCATGACCGAACACCCATTCACTTGTACCATCGGAAATTATGGAAACCTTCTTACAAAGACCATTTGTATCAAATTTGCAATGGTTTCATGGTGCCCGTCCACTATTCTATTTTCGACAGACCTATCCCAAGAATTTCCTATGAAGCTTCTTTTGACCTACCAGCCGTAGCCCATTGGTTCGGGGAAGAACATTTTACCTATATTAGAGTTTTTGGAAGCAAGGCTAGGCCACACGTTCTCCCTCTGTACATCCCAGATAAATTGTTAGCCCGGGAAATCTCCTACCAGATTATGTCTGAGGGTGTCACACAAACTCTCAAAGAGGAGAAAAAGAGAGGATGGCCCTCATTTCCTTTAAGAATTGGGGTTTATACGCTGCAAAATTACAAGCATGCAGAAAAGGAAGCAGCAAAACTCCAAATGGTATCCCTGGCTTCTATTCCAAACAGACTCTATGATCCAAAAAAGACTGCTTTCATTGCCTTGGAACAGGCCAAACTGTCAAAGGTTGTCCATCAAGAAGATCATTTTGATGACCTGTTCATGAGTGCCGATTCAATAAGCTAAATCAAACAACTTGCTGCAATGAGATACGAAGATGTGGAGTTAACTGAATTTAATAAACTTAGAAAGCAAAGGTTGCAAACTTTGCCTCTAGATTTATTATCCACAACCCCAATATCCTCCTCAAGCGAGCCTGGTCAGCAGCAAATACATCCACCTCCTGTTACAATTAAAGAGTATGATAAACAACAGGAGGAAAGGCAAAAAAGCTGCAGGCAGAGAAGCATAAAAGGGAGCAGATAGAAAGGCATCAAAAGGCACAAAAGGATCAAGAGCAAAGAAAACAGAAAGAGTTAGAACAACAGAGGAAGAGGGAAGAAGAAGAGAAAGCAAAGAAAGAATCGGAAGATAGGCAGAAAAAGGAATTTGAGGAGCAGCAGCAGAAAGCACAAGAGGAGCAGCAGCAGAAGGCATTCAAGGAACATCAGAGGATTGAACAAGAGAAAGAATAGAGTAAAGCCCACATAGAACAAAGTGAGCAAATCTCTACCGATCCTGAATTGATTAAGGAATGGAACCAATTCGATTCCATTATCAGTGGTAAGGAAGCCTCCAAAGACTCAGACGCCTCTAAAACAAGTAATGCTCCCGATACTACTTCTTCTCAGGTTCTAGAAGGAACCAGCGGCCCACCCATGTTACAGAATGTTGAGGTAATCACTCAAGACCCATCTGATCAAATTGACCTTCAGGTGGAAGAAATTCCTCCCCTAGATATTTTCTACAGCCCAAAGCATAGAGCCGTTGTTAGGCGCTCTAGGAAAAGACGAAGGCTTGATCAACCTTCTATTTCACCTGAGCAAGCAGTCACGGGCAATGTGGTCTGGAAAGGGGAATTAGATCCCTCTGAAGATCTGACTAAGCTATCGCAATTTGCGGGAGCTTATTCGGCAGCAACTATTGACAAAGCATCAGAAGTGAGTATTCTGTTGAAGACTAAAGATCATGAGATATATGCATTGCAGGCAGAAGTAATTGAGGCGAGAAATAAGGCAGCGCAGGTAGAAGAACAGTTGCTGGCTCAACAGCAAGAAAACAATTTGTTAACCCAGCAACTGCTAATCGAAAAACAGAGGATAGACCAAAGTGAGGTTCAGAAGGCAAAAGAATTATCAGAGGCATTATCTCAGTTAAAAGCATCGAATGAGCTGATGATAAAATCTAAAGATGAGCAAATAATTCAGCTATCAGCACAGCTCGAAGGTATCAAGGACGCCCAGAGTATTGATGATTTCAGAGCAGAGGCAACTCGAATAAACAGTGCATTAATATCTCAGATCAGGCTCTTGTGCCTACAACTTGTTGACGCTGAGTCACTTTGTGAAACATCTACAGTAGTGTGTGAGCAAATAGAGAAGGCCAGGAATAAGCTAGATCAGGCTGAAGATGACATATCAGAATATATTGAGTGGCAAGACACTCCAGAAGGGAAAGCGGCGAATTTGTCCCGAATCCATATAACATACAAGGACATACTCTTCACGGAATGGAATACTCAGGTAATGAAAGCTGAAAGGGCAGCTTCCAGATGTAAAATGATCGCCAACAACATGATCAATCTGGTCAACGATACATTGTACCTGGCAAACATGATTTCCCAGTGCACACCTGGAAGTATAACAACAGCAAGCATGCTAGAACAGAGAAATTACCCTGATCTGGAGAAACAAGGACGGTTAATCGCCGGAGTAAATACCTTAACCGCCGACGCATACTGGCTCTTTCTGATTAAACCACATTCTCAAAGGTCGGCTCTTAATTGTTTAACAGATGCCCTCCGATATCTGATTTCCGACATTCAGGATGCCACATATGATGCCCAGCTAACTTCACGCCTCAATACTCCACCAGAAGTAGAGCCAATGCTGGCGATATGTCAGCGAAGGAGTAAAGACAAAGAGACCTCTGAATGAAGCATCGCCGCCGACTGCCAGATCACCAGGAAACAAGATGATATTTGTTAATGCCAATTTAGCAGCTTTTCAGTTTTTAGATATTTAGATATTTAGATTAGCATAGTATTTATAGATCCTTTCATTGTTTTGGAAAGGGTCGTAAAATTTTGTAAAAGACTTAAAGGCTGAAGTTTGCACTATTGTGCTTCAGTCTATATCCTTTTGTGAAACTCGACCACTGGTTCTTAATTTTGCTTAGAAGGTTGTTTTATGCAAATTGTGCACTACTGTCATTTGCTTGGAATGCTTTCTGGTTTGAAGGAAGGACCGCGACATAGTGATTAATATACTGGATTGATTAAACAGCTTACATGGTACTATTATCTGTATCTGTCCTCTTTTCTATTATATGAATTGCTGTGTTATTATGTTTGCTATTGTTGAATACATGTATGCAATATAACAGCAAATCTTCATTTCATATCACTATTGAATGTTTTGTGATTTGTTATCTCTTTTACTCATGCGTGTAGCAACAATATAAATGACTAAGTGTAGTAATTCGCTATTATCGCTCTGCATAACTAATTATGCAGAGCAATCTTAAATGATTTAAACATCTATGCTTTAGTGTTAGAGTCATCTATATGCCTGCCACTAAGCACATATTATCAAACGCTGCACTCTATGAATCGATAAATCCCGGGGTTAGAATATAGTTATTATATTTCTCTTATAGTTTAGCTATTCACTTATTATCACCTTATATTGTAAATCATTCATCCATCCCGTTTACTTATAATTCTTGGGAAACTGGTCCCATTATCCCCAGTCGGAGCCACTATCCCAAACGGAAAAGGAGCTGCACTAAGGTCCGGACCGGGTGGTTTCCCCGATGTTGTTGCAACGAATTTTAGGGCATCAACATTTTTGGCGCTAGAAGGAGGGCATCGACTGTGAATGGCAAGCAGGTCCAAATCTGCAAACCATTCTAAGAGTAATTCTCCCTCCAAATCCTCTCCTCCTTCTCAATCACATGCTGGTCCTCCGGCACACAATCGAGAAAAAGAGGAATCAACCACCACTGCTCATACCCATCATATTTCAGAACAATTAAGTCTTGAATCCCCTGAAGTTCAGTCTCTTATCCATAAACTTCAGAGCTTCTCGATTTCGCCTCAGAAATCTGAAGTATCACAAAGCAGTGTGACCTCGCAGTTCAACTTATCCCATCCACTTACCAGACTTCAGAGCGAAAAACTCGATATTGAACCTACTCAGTTCCCTTTACCGAAAAGGAAAAAGGCTAAGAAGATTACTGAAGAATCTGATAGTGAAGACCTTTCTTCCTTATCCTCCATCTCAACTCCTAATCTGCGAAGTCAACCATCCACTCCTCCGTTACACACTGTTGTTCATCAGGGAATAAGTACTACATCATTTCAAACTACTCACTCTTCAACGATCTCTTCCCCTCAGTCATCTGGAATCCCAACAGTAGTAACAACTATTGTCGCCAGCACAATGGCAGATCCATGGACTACACCAGGTGCAGTCAATATGCCCGCACCATTGCATGATCTACCTGATGCTCCCAAAAAATGGTTGCCTAAATTTAATCCAGATAACGGAACACAAGCTGAAGAACATATTAACAATTTTATGTTAGCAGTTAATTTAAAAGGAGCGACAGAGCAAGATGTTGTTGTCAGGCTTTTCCCTTATACCTTGCAAGGATCAGCAAGATCCTGGTACTTTTCCTTACCTTCTGGTTCTATTACCAGCTGGACCACATGCCAAGAGCAGTTCCTTACCAAATATGGAGATGACAGGTCTCTAGCCACCTTAATAAATGACCTCTCCAATTTGAGAATAGAGCATAGGGAACCAATAAAGGAGTTTAATGCCCGATTCAACAAACTCCTAAATAAAATCCCCACCGCTTCAAAACCAAGTGAACAGATTAGGAGCGAATGGTATATTACTGCCCTCCCTTCCAACATAGCTATTTTTGTTGACAGGGCTGGCAAACCTACCTTAGCCGAAAATATGAAGGAAGCACTTGCCGTTGAAAAGCGCATTAACGCTCTAGAGAAGAAAGCTGCCTTGGAGGATAGAAAAGCTAAAAAAGTTTCATTTAAAGAAGATTCTAAGAAAAAAACCCCAAAAGACCCGTACGACATGGAAGGTTTACAAAAAGTCCTTAAAACATTGTCTAATGAAATGGTTGAGATTAAAAAACAGGTGGCTGAGACTTCAAACAAAAGACCATTTAGGACTTTCAAGAAAACTGAAACAAAGCCACCCAATGTTATATCTAATGCAGACTCAGAACAAGATGAAGAGGAAGAGGAAACAACCTCTCAAACAGATGATGAAGAAGAAGTAGTTGAATGCCACGGCATGTGGGATTTCATACTCCCAAACTCTGACACCGAGAATCAAGAAGAAGCCTTTCCTGTTACTACAAGAAGTAAAATCGCTTCTGAACCTACTCAAACAACTACAAAGAAGAGGAGTGCAGGCGCTGCCACACCAAAGGAAAAAGTTCTCCCAAAAAAGTCGCCTGTAGCAGCTCCTCAAAGCCAGCCTCCAATTTCTAATTCTCCTTCGACATCTAAGACACTAGTGGTATCTGACTCCATGGAGTATAATATTGTTGATGATATGAAAAAGACTAAGGCAAACATAACCATGTTTGAACTTAGTAAGTTAAAACATCAGCAGAAATTGCTCCTAAGAGAATTTAACGCTGTCCCTTCTTCTCCTCTTCCCAGTTCAAAAGCTGCTAATGATTCAGGACAACCCCCTCCAGGTATGGTTGAAGCTACCGATTCGGTTCTGATCGGAGATAGATCCAATTCTCATACCCCACCTTTCTTGCTCACCTATGAAATCTATAATCGAAATCTGCATAACTGTTTAATCGATTCAGGGGCTTCATCTAATATTATGCCAGCTTCAGTTTGTTCTAAACTGAACATAGAACCCCAGAAGTCCGCCATCCACATTGTACAGTTAGACAGAACCAAAGTACAGGTTATAGGAGAAATTAATTCCGTGACTATCAGGTTGTCTGCTGATCCCAGAATAGTACAGAGAATAGATATTTTGATTGCTGACATACCTGAATTCTATGGTTTAATTTTGAGCAGAGATTGGTCCGAAAAACTGCATGGATACATTTCCACTGATTGGTCACATATGTGGCTCCCCTACAAGGGTAAGCCAAATCAAATAAGGATCGACCGTGAGAAACACATGACCCATACAGTAACCGATTTCGAACAAGAAAACCAGCCTGTGGCCTTCAATAACAACATTTTGGGAAATTATTCCTCAGAATCATTCTTCGGCAACTTTGTTGCCCAGCCTTCCCCTTTTTCAGTTAACCATTGTACATCTCAGGTAGAAAATTTTTCACAAACCAATTTATCCAAATGCTTTAATGAAAATCAAAAGGATGTAAATATTTTTGTTAATTCTCCTTTATTTTGGTCTTTGTATTTTGATGGCTCTAAGTCCAACGAGGGCTCAGGAGCAGGTTGCATTTTGGTTAGTCCGCAAGGCGAAAGGACAATGCTTTCCTGTAGATTAGAATTTGAATGCACCAATAACACGGCCGAATATGAAGCTCTAGTGCAGGGATTATATAAGGCAATTGACCTTAAAGTCCAATATATTAAAGTATTCGGCGATAGTGAGATCATTGTTAAGCAGGTAAGAAATGCAATTCATTGCCTTTCAAGCCACCTTAAGCATTATCAATCGCTAGTGCAAGATCTTACTTCACATTTCTCAGCATTCAACATTTCCTCAATTCCTAGATCACAGAACTCAGCAGCCGATTTACTAGCCAACGTAGCTTCCAAACTTCTGCCTTCCGAAGACTATAGCCTTGATAGATTTTCTATAGAATTAATTTTTAGACCTTCAGTTCCTGATAATATCACCAACTGGAGGGTTTTCAACCATGACGAGGACATCTTGCAATTCTTAACCTCTGAAAAGTCCTATGACAATCAAATCATTGAAGAAGATGAGCATGATTCTCAAATGAAAAGAACATCTCAAGATAACGCAATTCCTAAGCCCGTAGTAAAGCTCGAAGACCTTTATGACATTAAAGACAGGTTCAAACCTGTAATTAATACAAAACTCCAAAGCTCTACTCTTAGGTTTGAATTGATTAATTTGGGAACAGATCAAGCTCCTCAAAATATCAACTTAGGATTAGGACTTTCTATAGAAGAAAAGGAAGCATTTATCAAACTCTTAAGAAAAAACAAACAAGTTTTTGCTTGGAAGTATGACGACCTCAAAACATATGATACATCTATCATACAACATACTATTCCTATGCTTCCCAATCAAAAACCGATCCAGCAGAAGTTAAGAAAAATACATCCGAATTTGGAGAACCAGATAAAGTCGGAACTTAATAAGCTCTTAAAAGCTAAGATTATCTTCCCTGTCTGACACTCAAACTGGGTCTCTAATATGGTACCAGTCAGGAATAAAAACGGCGACATCCGAATCTGTATTGATTTCAGAAACTTGAATAAGGCAAGCTTGAAAGATAATTTCCCACTGCCTACCATGGAACAAATCCTCCAATCGGTAGCAGGATCTGAATTGATGTCATTTCTCGACGGTTTCTCAGGATATAATCAAGTGCTGGTTCATCCTGATGACCAACTTAAAACCACATTCAGAACAAAATGGGGGACTTATGCATATCAAAAAATGCCTTTTGGACTCATAAATGCAGGAGCAACATTCCAAAGAGCTATGGATACAGCCTTTAGAGGGTTAATTAATCGGACAGTAGTCGTCTACCTCGATGATATTACTGTATATTCTAAGAAGAGATATAATCACTTGCATGATTTAAATCAGATTTTTCAACGATGCAAAACACATGGTATCTCTCTTAACCCAAAAAAGTCTTTCTTTGCTCTTAACCAGGGTAAGCTTTTAGGATTTATTGTATCTAAGGATGGCATTTATGTAGATCCTGATCGAATTAAGGAAATTTCTGAAATTCCTTTTCCACACAACAAAAAATCGATGCAGTCGTTTTTAGGTCAGATTAATTTTGTCAAACGATTTGTTCTAGATTTTTCACAGATTGTACTACCACTACAAACGATGATTAAAAAGAATTCAACCTTCAGATGGGGATTAGAAGAAAAGCAAGCTTTTAATGACATTAAGCAATCAATAATCAATTCCCCAGCTCTGAATACTCCAAATCTTTCTAATCATTTTACATTATATACCATTGCATCCGACTTATCTTACGCAGCAGTGCTCACCCAGTTGAATGATGACAATTTGAAAGTGCCTATCTCGTTCTTTAGTTCAAACTTTCAAGGCGCCGAATTAAACTATTCCAATGTTGAGAAACATGCTTTTGCTGTCTTTAAAGCAGTCAAACATTATCGACCCCTTCTTTTAAAAACCCACACTAAAGTGATAGTTCCTTTCTCGGCAGTTAGGCAACTATTAATCCAAAAAGAATTGGGCTAAAAAAGGGCAAATTGGGTCGCGGCTCTCCAAGAATATGACCTAGAAATAAAGCCAGCAAAGATTGTTAAAGGTCAAGGTTTTTGCAGGATATTAGCAGGAGCATCAAACATTCCGGAATCAAGTGATACAGAGCAAACTCAAGAAGTTAATCAGCTAAGTGTTCCTGATTCCGAATCTCAATATGCAGATTTGATCTTTTATTTAAAGAATGGTTATGCTCCTACCAATTTGTCCTACAAAAACAAAAGGGCCATTAGATTGAAAGCTAAGAGTTTTTCCATTATCGATGATGTGCTCTTCAGAAGAAACTATGATTCTGTCCTATTAAGATGCCTTGAGAAACCTGAGGCTCAAAAAGTTTTGCAGGAGCTACATGACGGACCAGCAGGAGGACATTTTGGAGCTGATACAACAGCTCATAAAGTCATTCATGCTGGATACTATTGGCCTACTTTGTTTAAGGACGCTCACGAATATGTAAGGAAATGTCTCAAATGCCAAACTGCCAGTGGAAGACAACAAAAACCAGCTTTCCCTTTGCAACCAGTCCACATTGAACAGCCTTTTGAACAATGGGGATTGGACATCATTGGAGAAATTAATCCACCTTCTTCCAGGCAGCACAAATATATCCTTACAGCGACTGATTACTTTACAAAATGGGTAGAAGCAGTTCCGTTAAAGACAGCAAACTCTGAGGCGATCATTGAATTTATAGATCAGTTCATCATTACCAGGTTTGGTGTTCCAAACGCTCTTGTCTTTGATAATGCTTCTTATTTCTCAGGTAATGCGATGATTGATTTCGCTCTCAAAAGGGGATTTAAATTAAAGTATTCTGCTAATTACTACCCTCAGGGTAATGGCCTAGCGGATTCAACTAATAAAAATCTAATCAAAATCATTAAGCGAACAATCGAAGAGAATCATAAGAACTGGCACAAATCCTTGGTATTTGCATTATGGGCCGATAGGATAACACAGAAAGCCTCCATAGGAACCTCTCCGTTTAATCTTGTCTACGGAAAAGAAGCAATCGTACCAACCAATCTTCTTCTTCCATCTCTAGCCTTAGTGCAATTTATTGACGAAACTCCTTCTTCCTCTATCCAGTTTAGATATGATCAAATTCTCAAACTTGAAGAAGAAAGGGAAAAAGCCAAGGTTACACATGCCAAACATCAGCAAGTCATTAAAGCAGCTTTTGATCTAGTTTCGTCTAGTCCTAAACAATTCCAAGTCGGAGATCTAGTTCTGAAATGGGACAAAGCCCATGAAGACAAAGGTAAACACTCCAACTTTCAAAAACTGTGGCTTGGACCATTTCAGATCTGTGAAAAAGTAGGCCATTCCACTTTTATACTGCAAAATCTATCAGGGGTGAGAGATTCTCTCCCTGTCAATGGTCTGATCTTGAAGAAATTCTTTAATTGAGGAGGTAACCCCTTCTCTTTGTAGTTTGATAGTTTTTATATAGTTTGTAGGATTTGTAGAAATAAGGATGTGGGATATCTTCCATTGACCTTTCGCTGTAATTAAAAGTTGTCTCGCCACGGCACTATTAATATTTGCTTTTGGATAATAGGGTCTTAAATTAAGAGAGAGATCATTTCTAGGAAATTAGATATCTTTTTATTCTGAGATCATAGTCTAACTTTTGTAAACTTCACTCTGAACAAAGTTCTATGAGTCATCTTGGGTTTCCAAAATTGGTCTCCAAAGGTTATCTATATTAAAATAGGAGCTAATCCATCTTCAGCATCTTTAACTCTCAACCTGTCATCCATTTACTCTTAAGAAGATAGTTGTTCATCCCATTCACCAAAAGTTTATGATTACTCAGAGTGTAATTCTAAAATATAAAAGATTAAAGATAAGAGGTCTTATTACAAGCCTGCTTACCATGTTCATAGGAAAATAATTTAACTGACATTACCAAAACTGCATATCGAACAGGGTAATGGCTTGAAATTTCAAGACAAGGGGTCTCATCATGAGCCAGCTTGTTTAGTTTGATTACTACCCGTGAGTGGCATTGTCATTATCTGGCCACCAAACCAGGACAATGGCTTTTATCTTAAGCAAGAAGAAAAGAAAATGAAATTCAAAGGCAATGAAAATATCTTTTGAATTCATTCTGTTTAGTCACACTCTTAAGTGAATGGAACAATGGACAACAACATGGTTAAAAGGTAACCCTGCCGAGACTATAAACGTTTGCTGGCAGCAGAGGCTCTACCTGTGACAGAGGAGCTTATTTTAAAAGCTGATATGGAAAAGTTTTCTATTTTACCTTTATGAACCATTAAAGACTTGTTTTAAAAACTTAAAATGCATTTATTTTCTTTATAAAAAGAGGAAGTCAACTGAAGAAGCCTGTTTTATTCAGAATCAATAGACATCTAGTTATACTAGAAATTTCCTTTCCCTTATAAAGATTCTATTTGAAAAAGTGTAAGTATGTTTATTAGTCCAGAGATAACTGGTTCTACCAACGAATCGCCAATTGTTGTGCCCTACAACAACCCCCCATTTCATAACATTTTTATCACAAACAATTAACATATGAAATGGGTCCCTTTTAAAATTTTAATTGGCATTAATGAATTTATTCGAAAAAGGCATGATAATCAAATGAATTTGTGAATAAAATCCTTTTTGAATAAATAACAAGCAATTTTTGGTTAAGTCCGAAAAAGCAATCACAAGATCGCTTGTTACCTTGGTCCTTTCCGATGCGATATCGCTATCGGCCATCGGCAACAGCCAATACACACACAGAAAAAGCACATGTCTTTTCCCCGATGCGACATAATATCGGTGATCAACTATCGGCGCTGCTTCTTATGAAAAGCGCTTTAAGCCATGACCCGATGCGATATCGCTATCGGTAGTCGGCAGAATCCCATACGTTTTCATAAGACGTTCAGATCTTTTCCCCGATGCGATGTTATATCGCTGTCGGTAGTTGGTAAATCATTTGATATACATCTAGGGATTATGTTCGCGCGCTAATTTGATGCAATGTCGCAATCGGCATTCGCCAAGATCTCTCCCAAATGATAATATCACTCACACCCCCGATGCGATGCGATGACGCTTAATGATGACCAGAATTCCTAAAAGATGATTATTTCAAAGCCTTAAAGTTATATTTAAATCCGATTTGACAAAAGCACAGATTTCAAAATGCCGTTAAATGCAGGGATAAGGTAATGCATGCGTATTTAAAGCTTTGCCCCTTCGATTTAACGAACATTCACGATTAGACCTTTGAAAAAATCTGTTGCACGCTTTAAGGGGTCATTCGGTTTAATAACTTAAGTAATGGTCATTTATGGAGCTGCAGGCTGTAAAATCACCATCATTGCATCTGCAGTGCCTTCTCAAATCATTAGATCCGCAGCCACTTTTAGAATTAATCTCACCACGCTTCAAGTAATATATCTATCCCGTTATGGATTATTATTGTTATTTCCTTGTTACGATTTCTCTTGCACTTGTGTAGAATTCAACCGTCAAGAGAAGCCTGAACATGATGGGAAAGAAATTCAAGAAGGTGGCAGGTTCTACTGTAACACATGTCGCAGGTCAAGCTGCTATAGTTTCAAAGAAAGGCTTAATCTCAGATACTGCATGCACTGGTCTTCCTAGCACTACATGGCAGGGTACATATAATCTGTTAGAGGCTGAGCAACCAGAAAAAACAGTAAATGAGGCTAGTGTGGATGAACTAAGGAAGTCCGAGGCAACTCTCAAGGACTTGGCCGACTCCTTTTTGCACAGAATAGCAGCCAGAGAACAAGTCCTACCTTACACTGATGTGGTACGCTGGGCAATTGAGGAAATTACCCTCACTGATAGAACCTTTCATACAAAGGATGGAAGGATTTTCGGGTCCTTCAAGCCTGATGACCTGAGGCGGATGTATCATTTGCCTGAACCTGAGCTAGTTTATAACAGAACCTTTGTGGAGAAGTTCGCGAAAGAGAATGAATCACCATCCGAACCTCTCCGAGATTGGAGGCAGAATCCAGCCAAACACAAGCATGACAGTTCGGGTAAGTACTCCAATGCTTCTTTAGCTTCTCCCTATTGCTATGCTGGGATTATGATGTGTAGATTGTGGGGATTACATGACTCTGCTAATATCCATATTGACATGGTTCCCTTAATGGAAGCGGCCGTCAATAGTACAATTATGGATTGGGCCACTATTCTGTCTGATAAATTGGTCATAGCTGTTCGTGAGTTTAGAGCCAAAACCAGAGTCACCGAAAGGAAAATCCCACCCTTTTATTACTCTGCTTACATTATGGATACCCTGTGTTTTAATTCTGAGTTTCCTGTCCTTGGTTGGAGATGGACCACCCATGACCCAACACCCATTCACTTGTACCATCGGAAATTATGGAAACCTTCTTACAAAGACCATTTGTATCAAATTTGCAATGGTTTCATGGTGCCCGTCCACTATTCTATTTTCGACAGACCTATCCCAAGAATTTCCTATGAAGCTTCTTTTGACCTACCAGCCGTAGCCCATTGGTTCGGGGAAGAACATTTTACCTATATTAGAGTTTTTGGAAGCAAGGCTAGGCCACACGTTCTCCCTCTGTACATCCCAGATAAATTGTTAGCCCGGGAAATCTCCTACCAGATTATGTCTGAGGGTGTCACACAAACTCTCAAAGAGGAGAAAAAGAGAGGATGGCCCTCTTTTCCTTTAAGAATTGGGGTTTATACGCTGCAGAATTACAAGCATGCAGAAAAGGAAGCAGCAAAACTCCAAATGGTATCCCTGGCTTCTATTCCAAACAGACTCTATGATCCAAAAAAGACTGCTTTCATTGCCTTGGAACAGGCCAAACTGTCAAAGGTTGTCCATCAAGAAGATCAGTTTGATGACCTATTCGTGAGTGCCGATTCAATAAGCCAAATCAAACAACTTGCTGCAATGAGATACGAAGATGTGGAGTTAACTGAATTTAATAAACTTAGAAAGCAAAGGTTGCAAACTTTGCCTCTAGATTTATTATCCACAACCCCAACATCCTCCTCAAGCGAGCCTGGTCAGCAGCAAATACATCCACCTCCTGTTACAATTAAAGAGTATGATAAACAACAGGAGGAAAGGCAAAACAAGCTGCAGGCAGAGAAGCATAAAAGGGAGCAGATAGAAAGGCATCAAAAGGCACAAAAGGATCAAGAGCAAAGAAAACAGAAAGAGTTAGAACAACAGAGGAAGAGGGAAGAAGAAGAGAAAGAAAAGAAAGAACTGGAAGATAGGCAGAAAAAGGAATTTGAGGAGCAGCAGCAGAAAGCACAAGAGGAGCAGCAGCAGAAGGCATTCAAGGAACAACAGAGGATTGAACAAGAGAAAGAACAGAGTAAAGCCCACATAGAACAAAGTGAGCAAATCTCTACCAATCCTGAATTGATTAAGGAATGGAACCAATTCGATTCCATTATCAGTGGTAAGGAAGCCTCCAAAGACTCAGACGCCTCTAAAACAAGTAATGCTCCCGATACTACTTCTTCTCAGGTTCTAAAAGGAACCAGCGGCCCACCCATGTTACAGAATGTTGAGGTAATCACTCAAGACCCATCCGATCAAATTGACCTTCAGGTGGAAGAAATTCCTCCCCTAGATATTTTCTACAGCCCAAAGCATAGAGCCGTTGTTAGGCGCTCTAGGAAAAGACGAAGGCTTGATCAACCTTCTATTTCACCTGAGCAAGCAGTCACAGGCAATGTGGTCTGGAAAGGGGAATTAGATCCCTCTGAAGATCTGACTAAGCTATCGCAATTTGCGGGAGCTTATTCGACAGCAACTATTGACAAAGCATCAGAAGTGAGTCTTCTGTTGAAGACTAAAGATCATGAGATATATGCATTGCAGGCAGAAGTAATTGAGGCGAGAAATAAGGCAGCGCAGGTAGAAGAACAGTTGCTGGCTCAACAGCAAGAAAACAATTTGTTAACCCAGCAACTGCTAATCGAAAAACAGAGGATAGACCAAAGTGAGGTTCAGAAGGCAAAAGAATTATCAGAGGCATTATCTCAGTTAAAAGCATCGAATGAGCTGATGATAAAATCTAAAGATGAGCAAATAATTCAGCTATCAGCACAGCTCGAAGGTATCAAGGACGCCCAGAGTATTGATGACTTCAGAGTAGAGGCAACTCGAATAAACAGCGCATTAATATCTCAGATCAGGCTCTTGTGCCTACAACTTGTTGACGCTGAGTCACTTTGTGAAACATCTACAGTAGTGTGTGAGCAAATAGAGAAGGCCAGGAATAAGCTAGATCAGGCTGAAGATGACATATCAGAATATATTGAGTGGCAAGACACTCCAGAAGGGAAAGCGGCGAATTTGTCCCGAATCCATATAACATACAATGACATGCTCTTCACGGAATGGAATACTCAGGTAATGAAAGCTGAAAGGGCGGCTTCCAGATGTAAAATGATCGCCAGCAACATCATCAATCTAGTCAACGATACATTGTACCTGGCAAACATGATTTCCCAGTGCACACCTGGAAGTATAAAAACAGCAAGCATGCTAGAACAGAGAAATTACCCTGATCTGGAGAAACAAGGACGGTTAATCACCGAGTAAATACCTTAACCACCGACGCATACTGGCTCTTTCTGATTAAACCACATTCTCAAAGGTCGGCTCTTAATTTTTTAACAGATGCCCTCCGATATCTGATTTCCGACATTCAGGATGCCACATATGATGCCCAGCTAACTTCACGCCTCAATACTCCACCAGAAGTAGAGCCAATGCTGGCGATATGTCAACGAAGGAGTAAAGGCAAAGAGACCTCTGAATGAAGCATCGCCGCCGACTGCCAGATCACCAGGAAACAAGATGATATTTGTTAATGCCAATTTAGTAGCTTTTCAGTTTTTAGATATTTAGATATTTAGATTAGCATAGTATTTATGACACAGTCCTAGATGATGACGGTTGTTCAGACATTTTAAGTCTATCCAATAGATTGCCTAGCGATTCTACAGGGACTTCTACTTGTGATGGATTAACCACTGATGAAGGAAATAGAGTGATCCCTACTCCAAAATGAGTTGGAGTACTTTCTTGCGGATCCTCTGCAATTTCCTCTATCGCAATCAAACCTGGTGGAAGAGGAAGACTGTCAGGTCCGTAAAATATTTCTGGTGCCGAAGAAGTGGTTGTTTCGACAGCGACAGTTGTTTGGGGAACAAAACTTTCTGGACCGGTTACAGATGGAACTGGTTCAGTTACACAAGTATTTGCCCCCAGAGCAGGATCAGTATTACTGTCCTTCTGTGGCTGTTGAACTTCTTCTATAGAGGCAGGGTTTCCAGAAATGTTAGGAGTAACCGGAACCTCGGATGTAGTAGGAACACTTGTTCTAACTTTCAAAGGAGATTTTGAACCGGTTAAACGAGTTCGCTTTGCCCGTACTGTTTTCGATTCCGGGGACAAAGACGGTTGACTCGCAAGCGTCCGCGAACGACGGGTTTTCAATTGACTTTCTTCCACGATTGCGGATTACTTGATCAACTAAAATATTATAAGGGGAAATTTGTGTTTCCGAATTGGATGAATTTTATTAGACGCTTTTAGACACAACTTGCTTTTTCACTTTTTAAGAGTCAAGAAAAAGCTAAAGATGACTCTAGTCTCCTTCGATGTATTAACGAGCCCGAAGTGACAAATGCTCGGTTGGACTTTTTCAGTTATAGAGTTTGAAAAAGGCCAAAAGAAACTGCTCTGGAGATCTAGGCAGAGGGTGTGCCAAACCTTTCACAAAACCACAGAATACGTTTTACGGTACGGGTGGTCGATCTTCGTGAATGCTGTGTTCACTGCATTGCGATTAGTAGGGCGGCCGACACGGTTTCCTATCGGATAAAGGCTTTATTCCTATAGGGGTCTCCCAATATATACGCGACGGTACGTGGGAGCACAAGTCCGTATTAGTGCCACCGACTCTCAGGAGGAATCACCCACCTTCGTCGAGATCGACAGTCACTACGTTTAACGACGCCGGAACACGTCTCTAGCTTAGACCTCTAGATGTTTGCGTTATGTTTCAAAGTGTTGTTAGGTTCATTCAATATATTTTAAGTTGATCTTTTAAATTTTTCCTTTCAAGGTTCACCACGAGATGTATTGATACAAATTCCTAAATGCAGTCTAAGATGAGAAGCAAGCTTTTTCAATCTTTTCGACTTATGAAAATCTTAACTACTGAGGGAAAAGAGAGATAAAATCTTTTCACACAGATCAAAGAGCACTCGCTAATGCACTTTTTCCCTAAATCAACATACAAACTTATATGCAAAATGCAAAGATGCAGGTATTTCTTTTCTCTTTCTTAATGTTGGTGAAATGCAAAAAGAAAGCTGTTGTATAATTTTGAATTCAATTTCAAGTGAAAGCAAACAAGCTTGTCCAAAATCAAAAGACACCTTAAGATTTACTTGTTTCGACACTAGAAATATACAAACTCAAACCAAATGACTAAAGAAAAAGCTCAATCAGCCATGAACAGCAAATAAACTAACTCTTAAGATCAAAACGACACTTTATCACAGGTCTAGATCTAAGAGGTCACAGCAAGACTAGTTCACTTTTCGTTATGGGAAATTGTAAATGCATAAGAAATACACAAAGAACAAACACAATTTCTTTATACAACCGAGGTGGAATAGTGACAAGGAAAGTTGGCTTCAGATAGGCCTACTGACTGGTAACAAACAACAAAGACAAGAGTGAAAACAAGGCAAGACACAGCAGGAAACCCCAGCAGCACAAGGCAGGACTGGTCCAGCGCAGGTGGAACACTGCCTGTTTGACCTTCAGCGCAGGTAGCCCCTTCGGGAACTGCGGTGAAATGCAAACAGCCTTTGTACAGCCTGCACTGAAGAACAAGACTTTCGTCTCTCTTGGTTTCCGGGTCACAGATTGCTCAAAAATTCACAGTTTTTGCTCAAATCAGAAGCTATCAGTCAAGGACACACTAAGGGATGGAAAGGAGGATGAAAAGCTATCACTAAGATCTTATTAGAGTCCTTGTGGATCAGCTCTTCAAATCATAAACTTGCCCAGAAACTGAGCTAGAGTAGCTGCCCTCTACTTTGCATTTGAAAGATTCAAACACAGTTCGATTCGGTACTCCCTTTGTTTATGAAATGAATAGCAAAAAACACAAGTAACCAACAAGATACGATCCCTAGTGGAGTCGCCAATTTGTTGTTGGGAAAAGTATCCAATACGGAATGACCCTATCCCACTCTAAGGGTGATAGTACCTCAGCAACAACTGAATGTAAAGCTATTCAAGATTACTTCTTTATGGGATGAGAGAGAGAAGAGAAGGATGATCTACTAACCGTTATCTTGCACTTAATAGTCGATCCAGTCTTCACTCCTTGCTGCTTGCTCCTAGCTCCTTGCTCTTTCACCGGCCCAGCTACACAAAGATTCTGTAAAAGCACAAGAAAAGGAAACTAAAAGAAGCATACATCCATAATCGATTCAGGGATTAGCATAAATCAAATATACAAGCATCTATTCACCATAAAGACACATGCATATAGAAGAACCTCAAATACTTTATTAATGGAAGAAGTAAAGTTCTGAGAGGGTTACAACCATAATAGGCCCAATCCAGCAACACCTCCCAGCAGAAAGAAATCTCCTCTTCACCTCCTTTAAAGCAATCACCCAATGGTTCTATACACAAACCAACAGCACTTCCTTACTTGCACAAAATTCCAGCCTCCCTAGACCTCATGAGAGAGCTCTATATATAGGGTTTTGGAGAAAGGATGAGTCATCTTGAGACTAGCATGAAGCTGACTAGTGTCCTCTCCCACTTTAGTTAATCTTCAGTTCTTGAGTCCACTTGGATATTCTTGCTTCCACTTGGAGACCAAGACCCTCTTACTCATCACAAGGCGAATTCCTTGACCCAAGTGTCAGTTTGGAAGCTTCCTGGGCAGTTGACACCTTGCAGAATGACTGTGCCACTTGGCCAATCTCGCCCAGTGCAGGTAGCCTTCATTAGATTTGACATTCAGCGCAGGTACAGAGTGGAGCAGTTGACATTCAGTGCAGATGCTCAGTGGAGCAGCTGACATGATCCAGAAACTGCTTGTTTTTGAGTGTTTTCAGGTGGAGAACTGATTTTCAGTGCTGTGGTTTGCTGACCTTGTTCCTCTAAGGGTAAGAACAACATGTTTAGGGACTTTGGATCCCTCAGATTATTGACATTTCATGCTCCATGCTGTTTAGGCACAAAAATGTCTATAACATCAACGCTAAAACAGGAAATGACAGTATGGACAGATGTGCAGTGTTGGCAGAGGTAGGTTATTTCAGGTCTGAGCGGAATAAGGCAGAGGCTGAGGGCAGGACAGAGGAGTTACAGGAGCATAATAGCTAAAACAAGGAGCTGGCTCTGATACCATGTCAGGCCAGGCAGTAACTCCACAAAACAAACAACTGATTCATATTATTCATTCAATCAGGTAGGACTGTTATATACATGAGGGAGAGACTGTTCAGTTCATCTCCCGATGACTGTTCACATTTCTCAATTGTTTATTTACAATAATTCACCCAATCACAAGGATTAGGTGTCAACACAAACCTCTGTGTAAGGCCAACTATCCATGCATTCCCTTTTACATCATCATATTTATGTTGTAGCTTGCATGCCTCTATCTCTAGGAATTTCATGTTTGGGTCCTCCTGTAGGGTAGTGAGAACCTCGAACAACTACTCGAATAGTTTTGTGCAGTTTGTCACTATATTGTTGATCTCCATTATTACTACTGTAATCGCGCTGGTGTGTTGTTCCTTAACCTATGGTGGAGTTGAAGGCTACGCCTTCAATTGTAGATCGTCTGTCTAAAGGTTTAGTTCGAGCTAACCCTAGCCATTTCTTCCTCTGCCTCGCGCACCCTTGCTACTAATTTCCAGATATTTGCCTCCATTGGTTCCTCTGCTTGGATGGTCAACTCTGGGACCATCTGGTAGGCTTCCTCCACCACCTATATGAGCTGTGCATTTTGTGCCACTACCTCATCATGCTGCAGGCTCAACTGTTCAATGTCGATGAACTGCTCGTTCATTACCTGGAGTGCGCGACCTTCCCTGGCTCACAGTTCTGTAGTGATTCCATCCTACAAAACATAGAGCATCTCCTAAGGGAGCACATCCACATTTAACTCGATTCCCTGTAACCCACTGACCATAATCCTATCGGCCTCATTTTCTGTAATGAGTGGTCCATCTGGTAGCACTATGGTGTTGGTCATCCGGGCACGCAACATTTCCTCAGCCGCAGATGTGCCTACTGCGAGGCTGGTTGACACAGTGCCAGCCTATGGAGTGTGCACCTACAACTCCTGTATCTGTGCCCAGAGAGCCTCCAATACCATATGGTGTTCCTCCTCAAACTGCTAGAGGGTCTTCGTGGTGATGTCCCTCACCATCTCGTCGATGTCATGTAGATCCCCCTTAGTGAGGGTGATCGAGTTGAAAGAAGTCTTTAAAGCCTTCAACTTCTTTTGTGGCCCTACCTGCTCTCTTGGGTGCAGATGTTTTAGCTAGGTGGATGCTGTTTGCGGGTCTGTGCCACCTTGCTTTGTATCTATCTCCGACTTGAGCAAAGGCGACTTCTGTCCTTTGCACTCTTCCTCTGCTACCTTTTGCTGCTCTTCCGCCAACTTTGTCGCATTGTGCACCGCTTGGGCCTTAGCTGTTGCTGCTTCGTTTCTGCACTTTTCTACCAACTGTGCCATCCATAGTTTCACCTCTTCCTTTTTCCATTGTGTGGCCGACTTCTCTGCTTCCACTGCGGAGCTAGCTGGAGTGCGTCACTTTGGTGGCCATGACTCAAAGACTGCAAATATGGTGTCATTTATCGTCAGATACAGTAGCTCGCACCATGTCTTCATGGGGTCCTTTCATGTTGTGATGTATACGTGGTGGAAATATGCCTTGAACTCCATAAAGCTCTACAGACTGCTGTAGACCGTGGGTGATAACTACGCCTTGTGATTAATCCCCATTTTGATGTTCATCTCCATGAACACCCAGAATATCTTGTTGTCCCTTATCCTTTGTGCATCCCTAGTTGCCCACAACAAAGTGTACTCCACTGCCTCTACAAGGTCCTGTGTGATCGTTGGGAACTGGCTATCTTCGAGAAATTCCCATGCCACCAGTACTATAGACAATAGAAGCCACTCATAGTGAAAATTTTTTCCCTGCTCTTGTGCCTCATAGAAGTTCTCAAGGAACTCTTCACATAAGTAGCTTTCCCAGTTGAACTGGACCCCTTCTGCACATTGTGCTGCTAGTGCAATCACCTGTGCGAGCACCTCATCCATGTGGCACTTCCGCATAACCTTCCTTTCCAATATCTGTGTCGCGACTTTAACTACAGGGTTGTTGATGCTGGAAATGGCGTACCCTCTATTCTTCTTCTCCAACTTAAACTTCTTCTTCATGGCCTCTGCGATGGTCAAATCATCACTCTTGCCCTTCGAGATGTTCACTGGATCCTCCCCTTTGCAAGGGAGTCAGGTACTTCTGTGAATCAAATGGTCTGTGATGGCGATGGGCTCCTCCAGCCACAAGCACCCATCATGCACCAAGCAGAGTAGTTGCCTGATGACAAAAATGGTCACTGGGGCATGATGGTAATGTAGCACCTAGAGCAGGTTTAACAGTCCTACCTTCTCCACACCTCTCAGCCATTTATATGGCTTCAACTCTATGATTCTAGTCGGCGTGTCCTTCTTCTGGCACATTAGCTGTGCAGTTACCAAATGTGGGAACTTCTTGTGGTTCGCGAGATCCCAATCTTCAAATTTTAGTATAGGTACTCACCCCAGGTGCACTCCTTCAAAAATAATGTCGTCAGGGAGTAGTGGAGTCTGCAGAGAGATTTTTCTCTCATCTATATATTTGGGCACCTTTGCTTTGTCCTTCCACAGAGGAAAATATGCGGGCAACCTGGTAAAAGGGTCCACACTGTAGGTTTCAACCTCCATTTCTACATCCTCCTCCTCTACCAGGATTTCTTCAAATTCTTCCTCTTCATCAGCCTCCAAATTGATAGCCTTCCCCTTTTCTTCCATGGTAAGCTTAGTCCTTAATAGGTTCCTAGGGGATACACACATTGGTACCATAGCTTGCTTGTTTTTCTTGGGTCTCAATGTGCGCGGTGATTTAGGGATTTCTTCGACTATACTGGCACTTTCAGGGGATTATACTTCCGTAATGGCTTGTGCGGCTTCCTCAGCAGTCATTACTCCGGTATCCATGGCTTCCTCAGGTGCTGCCATAATGCTATTCCACAATTCTCTTAATGGCTCGGGTAATTGCTCAAGCAACAAATTTGACTTCATAAGATCAAACAAGTCTAGGTTCATGAGTGTCTGTGTGCACAAAAACTCAGTCCTCAAATTGCCAAGTGCTGTTTGCTAGACAACCCTTTGTAATTTATAGTGCCTTTTGAATTTGAATTCGATTTCTCACCCCATATTTAGTCCATTAATGCTCGATTGGTGGTACATTTTCAAGAATCTAGCCTATAAAGTTCACCTTAAATGCCTACCGCCTGCTCCATTTGGTCTCAAACCATGCATCACATCGTGAATAGTGACTGTAACAATCACTTCACAACTGACCCGCGCGGTAGTGTAGCTACGCTTGCGCTATCGTGGACCCTGTGAAGCTTCACTTCTGCTCGCAGTCCTAACATCGCGCAGCTCCCAGATAAACTAGTTTATAGTCCCATGCCTCCTTTCAGCTTCCTAGAGTGCTAAGACTGTGCTTCTGTCGATTAGTCAGATGGTCGAGCCCCCTATGTACACCTTCAAATGACTGCCATTGACTTTTCCTAGGAAGAGTTATCCATTTAACTTTACCAACTACACCGTGCCACCATCTGTGATCTCCTTAATAACATACGCTCCCAGCCAATGCATTTTGAGCTTCCTTGGGAATTTATCGAACTTACTATCATACAACAACACCAAATCATTCACCTTGAAGGTGCGCAACTTAATATGTTGATTGTGTCAAGCCTTTTCGCATTGGTTTTGGACCTATTAGTGGAAGCTAGCCAAAAACCATTCTTCTTCAAGCTCTTCCAACTGCCAAGACTCTCCTCCAAGGCTCCACGATCTGTCATACCTGTGAGCACTGTTATGTGTAGACTTTGCATGATGTATTCCATAGGCATTACAACTTCCACTCCATAGACAAGCCTAAAAGGTGTCTGTCCCATCAGTTTCTTGCATGTCGTCCTATAAGCCCATAATACTGCAGATACACGTAGGTCCTAATCATTTTGCTACGCATTATATACTTTGGTTAGTGCAGTCTCTAGTCCTTTTTTGAATGCTTCTACTGTCTCGTTAGCCTGCGGGTGATACAATGTGCTTTTCTTATGATACACATGAAATTCTTCCGTTAGTGTGTTGCTCATCTCATTCAGGAAATGTGTACCGTGATCCCTCATCAAGATCTTCGGACATTCAAAATGTGTCAGTACATGTTCAAACAGAAACTTCACGATTGTCATGGCCATGCAATCCTTTATCGGTTTCACTTTTGCCCAACGAGTCAGGTACTCTGTCGTAGTGATAATATATCTCATGCTTGTCTTTCCTTGAGGTTTGATAGGTCCTACAAAGTTGATTGCCCACTTTTCGAAGGGCTACAACGTCATTTGCAGATTCAAAGGCATATCGTCCATCTACGATGGTTTACCTTTTCTTTGACATACATCACATGCCTTGCAATGTGCTTTTGAATCCTGATAAAGGGTCGACCACCACAACCCTGCACGGAGAATCTTCTGTGCGATTACTCTCCCTGCATAATGTCCTCCCATAGTGCCCCCATGAGCGTCTGTGAGGATGTTGCTTCTTTCAAACTCAGGTACATACCTTTGCAGTATCTCATCATTCCCCATCATATATAGATGCCCCACAATGACAGAGAAATCTGTCATGCGCACCACTAGTTCCTTCATCTGTTGGACTGAGTATCCTAATGGTGCAGTTTCAGTTGTTAAAAAGTGAATTATATCTTCAAAATTTCCATCCGCTACGTGCACAACAAAACGTTGCGCGTCGGGTAGTCCTTCCTCCAAACTAGTAGGTTCCTCCCCTATCTCAATGCGCGACAAGTGATCTAGTCTCGCGTTCAATCATCCAGGCTTCACAACAACTTCAAAATCATATTCTTGGAATAACAAAAGCCACCTGCATATGCCCCAACACAGGCTTATTGACCAAATACTTCAACGTGGAATGATCTATATACATCTTAAAGTGACCTCCTAGCAAGTAGTGTCGATATTTATGGAGCACACATACCATAGCCAGTCCCTCACGTTCAGTGGTGGAATATTTCTTTTCTGCTTTAGATAATCTACGACTCGCGAATGCGATAAGGTGATTCAAGCCTTCTCCACCATCTCGTGTTAGTACTTGCCCCAGTGCTATACTCGACGCGTCAACATGGACATGAAACTCCTTCTTGAAATATGGGAAGACCAGAATCGGTGTAGTAACCATCTTTTATTTCAATACATCTAGGATTTTCTTATAGTCATCATTCCAGCAGAACGTGACATCCTTTTTCAACAACTTTTCCATCGACGGGATTGTTACAAAAAAATATCGTCACCATGACTATTTGCAGTCAGTATGGGTATATCATCACTTGTACTATCCTCCTAAGCAATTCTTAGACCTCAGCTCTTCAAGTCAAGCTTTGAAAATGAGAGAAAGACATTGAAAATCAACAAAGCTCTGGTTCCACACTTTCTCTCACTGTTGCCTGCGGTCCCACACCCCCTGTTCATAATACCTGTGGACCTGCCCGCTCTGTCCCTAAAGGAGTGAGTGCGGACCCCTGTGAAAGTCAAAAATGTGCAAGTTTATTCTAAAAAACTCACTTTGGGTTGATTCTAGATGATTCTAGAAGGAATTTTGACGTGGATTGGTCGCTCTTAGGTGGTTCATGCATCCCAAAAGAGAAGGAGCTAATCCCTTGATGAGAGGAGCTATCCCTTTGAAGGAGGGCTTTATCCCTTTAAGGGAGGACCTAGTAACTTCCCTCCATTGCACTATAAATTAAGGCATTGGGCTGGTTTCTAGGGAGGTTAGAAGCTGAACATTTTTTAGGGTAAATGTTGGTGGAATTGAGACTTCCTAGTTAAGCTTGAGAGGAGAGATCACATACCTTTTTGACTTCATTGGGAAGAGAGTGAAACTTGTCAAAGTAGAGGAGACTTCTTGTTGGACCCTGGGAGGAGCTTGTACAGCATCAAGGCACAGGTTGTAAAGTTCTTCTTTGATTTGAATTAATACAATCGGATTCATTTTTCTCAACAAATTGTCTTATGTCATTTGTTTCATGAATTCCTTGATCATCATGTTAAGTATGCTTTATGATATTGGCTTTTTAGGTGCTATTTAATTTGTTTTTTTGTTTGTGTTTGCAGATTCGCAACAAGGGAGCTCATTTGGATCAAAGGAGCGAGGCTTCCACAAACTTGCATGGGACCCAAGGTAGGCCTAAAACACTTGTTTGCCATTGTTTATATATTGCATATTTAGAGAAAGATATTTTTTGATTGGCTTGCTTGTCACTAGATATCGTTAGATTCTAGGAAGTTCTATCTTGTCCGCAAGATCGACTCATTCCGTGTGACAAAATGGCGACTCTGTTGGGGAAGTTGATTTTTTCCTTGTTTTTACTTTGACCTGAGAAACTGTGTTTTTGTTTCTGTTTTTGGCTTGTTGTGTGTGGAATTGGGTAGATTTAGTAGATATAGGATTATTTTTTGTTTTTCATAACTTTGGGAGAGGACCGCACCCTTGGCTTGGGACAAAGTGTGGACCTATCCACACTTTTTCTTTTAGCATAGGGCGGTACCACACTTGTGTTAACTGTGGGCCTGCGGACCCTGTCAAAATTTTGGAAAACCTAAGATTTTCTCTATTAGTCGGCTTAGTTTTTTTTGTATGTTATTATCCCCTGCCCAGACCTGCATATAACCTGTCAAAAGCTTTTCTTAGGTTGATTCCATTGGTGTTAGGGTTTTAGGTGAAATTCCTAGAGGTTTTGATTGTTGGGTTTGGTTTTCATTTTGGTCTTGTAGTAGCTCAGAGCTTAGAAGCTGTAGAAGCCTCAGATCACCTTGGTTTTTACTAGCCTTCTTATGAGTCTGACCATTTTCAAAATCTACCTTTGTTGAGGAATCCACTTTGTGTTTTCTCTTTACGAAACTTAAAAAAGGCTTGTGTTAAAAGTTTGGATTTCATTTTTAGAAAAGAAAACAAAAATTGGTTGTTTTTTGACTGATTTGTAATTCTGGACAAATTAGTCCTTAGTTTGCTTATAGCTAAGTAAAACATCCTTGAAAAAGACATCTTGTAAGCTTTGACTTCAAATAGTTTTTTATAGTTTATAGATCTCAAGATTAGTTAGTTCCATATTTTTGAGTGTTTTATAAAAAATAAAAAAAATTTCTTTTGGAAAAAGTTTGTTTTTGTAGTATTTGAGTGTTTTGAAAGAAAAGGGAAATTTTTTTGAAAATAACTAGTTGTCTCATTTTGAGTGCCTTGGAAAAGACAAAAAGCTCTTCTTTTAATTTGTTTGTTAAGAAATATTTGTGTTTACAAGCATTTGCATTCTCAAACTCTTTCCTATCTAGAAGTTCATTGATTGGAAAATATTGCTTAATCATCTTAAGTGCATTTTTTAGTGATTTCGAGTCGAGTCTTCACACCACGAGTTTCATCTCCGCACCTCTTGACTTAAACAAAAACCAATAAAAATAACGCTTAAAGTAAAATCTATCTAGTAATCATTTTGTTTCTAGGGCTCTGATACACCAACATAGCTTAGGCTAGTGTCTTGGAGTAGGGAGTAATTAACTCTCCAAGACAGTAAAACAAACAAGTAGCTGTATCTTGTGGTAGGAGAGAAATCCAATTGTTGCATCTATACTCTGGGAAAGCTCCTCTTAAAGGAGAAGCACGAGATCGTGTCCAAACCAGTGTGGGAATCAATCCTTCCTCATTGGGAACGACGCTAGATATTCACGTATTAAAAACGGTAAACCTCGAATTAACCATTGTCGAGGAGCCTGGGGTCACTTGTTGGTAAACCTTGGATTATGTCAAGGAGCCTTCAAGGGGATTGAGCTTGTTACTCTTCCCTTGCGTGCGTATCGGATCATAGATTGTTCCCCTAGGTATATTTGTTTCTGTTGGTAACCTTAGTGACCATATTCTATAGGATTCTTCCTAAGGTGACAGTGGTGGGAAGATCCCACTGTACCTAGAGCAGACGTCGACTAGACTTACTTGGATTTTCTGGGGGCTTCTCTTCACTCGAGACAGTTTAGTTGAGGAACTTGTGCCAGTCTATTCATTAAGCTGGTTATCGGGGTAACTGTTCCAACCGCCATTTCTGTATTGAACTCTACGACGTTGGGCTTCATCACCAACTAGTGTTTTTAGTATGGAAAGTTACTGTTTGTGTGTGGTTTGATCTCCTAGATTCTTTAGGCGTGTGATTCAAATTTGTTTGGTTCTTTAGAGGCTTTAGGTGGTTTTCATTGAGATTTTACTTTTTTGCGTGTGAATTAGTTAAAAAATTTTAATCGTGGCTGAATTACCGAGGAAGTCCCGTAGACTTCGGGGCCAACTTCCTGAGTTTTCACCGAGCCAGCCTGAAGGGTTAAGAGCCCTCGTAACTCCTAAAGACAGTAGAGTTGGGTCACCTGAAGAAGAAGAGTCTTCTTTGGTGGTACATCCTGATTTTCAAGCTTTAGTAGCAGATTATAATCCACAATCGGTGTCTATTTCCGAAATTACTGGTAGCTTTTCATCTACTAGTGATATAGGTGAGGAACCTGAAATATATGAACCTGAAAGTGAATTTGTTGCTACTCCAACATCGAGGTTTGCCTCTCCAACTTCTAGTGGTCCTGGTTCACCAAGGGTAGAAAGAATAATTACCCAAAATCTTCCTTCTAGATTTATAGCTATTGAAGAACTTGCTACTCCGGAAGATGAAGTAGGAATCCCTATCCCTGAAAATCAACCTGTTATCGAACTTAGGGAGTGTGAATCAATTTTTTACAGTCCACCTAGGAGCAGTGCTTGGTATCTTTCATTGACTAACTTTTTGGAAAACCCGGGACTAAGTTTTTCACCACCTCGTATTCCTTATCACCCAACACCTAGAGGTTACTATCCTCTGTTAAATATGTCAAGATAGTTGTCCATGTTTTCTCAATCGCCAAAATCCTTTTTGTATGGCGGTCCTTATGTTCCCTCTGGGTATCAGTCACTTTCTGGTACTTTTGCGGGAGCGTCTCCTTAACCCATTGTACAAGGGTTATTAACTGGAAATAATGGTACTAAGCCGTTGAGTGTAGAAGATATTCTCATGATGTCAGGTACTATTCCTAATCCTCAACCTCAAGGTGGCTAGTTACCGCCTGGGGGGCAGCCTCAAAATCCTCAATTATCACCTGGGGGGCAACCTCAAGGTACCTAATTTTCACCTGGGAGGCAACCTCAAGGACAGTACATACCTACGAGATAATACGTTCCTCAATGTCAACCCCAGACTCAATATGTACCTCAAGTTCAACCCCAGTATCAATATGTACCTCAAGGTAAACCCCAGTATCAGTATGTGCCTCAAGGGTATCAACCCCAAGGTCAGTACTCGAACCAAGGTTTCCAACCACCCTCCGGTTAATCATATGTTCAAGGAACTGGAAATGTACCTTTGAATTATCAACCCTACCCTCAACCCGGTTATGGTCCTCAATATTCTCAACCTGTTATGGGTCTGTACCCCGGAATGAACTTAGTGTGGGATCCATCACAAACTCAACAGGTCTTGCAATCGAATGTACAGTTGTCATCTCAAACTGGACAACCCTTAGTTTCTGGTCCACCCCAGCAACCTGTCCAGTCTACTATTCAAACTTCTGTACCTTCGGTAGTTTCTCAACCTAGGCTTAGTACACCTTGTACTCCGCCTCAAACGACTGCTACAACTGCTGCAACATCTGTTCAATCAACCCCACCTACTTCTGGAGTATTGACGGCTCTAGTTTCTACTATTCCTGTATCAACTCCTCAGATATCTTTACCTCAGTCTAGATCCACAATTCAAACTTCGGTTCAGATGCATATAGGACAACCTGGTTCAAGTACGGTTGTCACAAGTCAACCAAAATTTACTTATCAACCGTACCAGGGACAATACCAATTCGGTCCTGCTGTGCAACAGCCAGTCTATCAGTATCAACCGTACCCTGGGTATACATATCAACAACCTCAACAACCCCAGTACGGTCCGATTAATCCTGGTTTTCCAGGAGGATACAATATCCCAAACGCAATTCCAATTCCTAGTTATCATGGATATCCTCCTCCTGGGACTGGTCTCATGACCCAGAGTTTTAGGGACCCTAATCGTTAGTTACCATTTATCGCAACTTTGGACTTGCCTGACTTGTCGCGCCTAACGAACGATCCCACTAACTATGTTCCGTTTTGGCCGCCAATGCCGAATAAGTTGCCTAGTGATATTCCTAAGTTTGAAGGCAAATCAGGAGAGGACCCGTCGAACCATGTGATGACTTATCACCTCCGGCGTGCGTCTAATTCCATTTCAGATGATTCAATCCATTTAAGGCTTTTCCAGCGCACTCTAATTGGTCTTGTGGCCAAGTGGTACATTAAGTTACCGCGAGCCACTTTTTATAACTTTAGTTAGTTAGCTACTTCGTTTTTAACTCATTTTCAGTTGTCATTCAGATATGACAATGGCATGAAATTACTAACTTCATTAAAGCAGTCGACGTCCACTTACATTTCGGATCACATTCATCAATGGAGACGTCGACGGTGTTTAGTGAAGGTTTTTATTCCGGATCAGATCTTAGCTGAATGGTTTGTAAAATCTTTATTGCCAAAGATCACTGAGGATGTAGCTAAGGCCGGAGTCATTACTGAGGAGCAAGTAATTGCTCAAGCACAATACCTTGACTTAGTTTATACTCAGTCAGGTACGTTACACAGAAAATCCCCGATCTTCCTAAGAAAAATCAAATCGCTGCAGCTCCTTCAGGGTCTCATGTCGTTGACGGTATGATTGGTACGGTTAATACCAAAAGTAAGAAGAAGTCTTCCAAGAATTCTTCTCCTATCATAACCTTGCTAGATTCCCCAACAGGAGATTCTTCCGTCGAGATTTCTGCCGATATTCATGTTATAGAATGATCTACAGCCAAATCAAAATCTGGTGGTAGCAAGAAAGGGAAGAAGAAAAATAAAACAGATAAAAATTCAAAAGAGAAACCAGAAAAAGTGGAATCAAATGATGAGAAACGCAAACCTCGTTATCCTTGTCTCATTTGTGACGAAGAAAATTTTACAAGAGACTGCCCTCATCGTGCAGAGGTTGCGAAAATTGTCAAAGGTTTCCAAACGCCTACTATTTTGAAGGATCCTTTTCCAAGTCAAGACAGTAAGATGATAGGTTCTTCCTCCAATGCCAACGAAGAACCCTTACTGATGATGTCCCATGTTAGGATTGTGACTCGATCGCATAATTATGGTAGTAAAAGTCCTGTTGATGGTAAAGAAGCAGAATCTTCTCATTCTAACCCATCAACCTCAGCTCCCAGTTCCAATCCACTACAGTTCGAGAAACCTAATCCAGACTTAATAATCAAACCGCCTGCCAAGGATATACTTCAAAAGTTAGCTTTCAATCCACATGCGAGAGCGGCTCAGAACTATAACATTGTTGAGGTTTTAGCTGTTTCACCTTCAGCAATGTCGGCTTTGGAAGTGCTGCAATCATGTCCAACATAGCGTAAATTACTTTTGTCGGCTATAGGAGCTGTTGACGTTCAAGACTCAAACCTTATAATTTTCGATCTAGAAAATAGTACACCACACTTACCTCATCAAATGGCTTTCCAGATCCCAATGATAGTAAAAAATAGACCTATTCATAGGACTGTGATTGATGAGGGAGCCTCAACGTGTATTATGTCGATACAGTGTTGGAGATCGCTTGGTTCTCCTTCGCTAAATCAATCCCCAATGATTCTAAAGGCCTTTGATGGCCGTTGTTTCATCCTTTTGGAATTCTACAGGATTTACCTATAGGGGTTGAAGGAAAAACTATTAATCTAGATTTGGAGGTGGTTGATGCCCCTCCAGATTACAACCTTCTCTTAGGTCTTAGTTGGTCTTACGCTATGACAGCTGTCGTTTCATCGATCTTTCGGGTTATAAAGTTTCCTCATAATGGAAAGATCGTAACAATAGAACAGCTGGCTTACTTTTCATCCGACCCAGCCTCTTCTGAAAGCATTCAGCATGTCGGTGAAACGACTATCCCGTATAAAGGTGTTGGAGTAGGACTAGTTAAAGATGTCGGTTTACTGGGAACTTTTCCTTTTCCTCCGATCAATGCATCGTATTCTTTTGCAACCATTCATATGATTTCGTCAGACACCATTGTTTATGATGATCTTTGGATCGTACCTTCTGAATCTGAGATAGACTCCTTTGGTAATGTTATGCCTTTGAGTCCATATGAAATTGCGTATCAGGCTGTGCAGTCGTTTTCCGACCCATCTTCAACCAAAATTGACTTAATGAATGTGGTCCATGAGGAATCACATTTCACATCAAACTCGGGTTCAACAACGTTTTCCGAACTTGTTCACTCTGATGAGAAAATTTGTGAAATCCTATGTGTCGATGATTTACCATGGGAGGATCTTCATCACAGATCTTTGTTTTTACCCAAGAATGATCATTTTGAAAATGATTTCTCATCAATTTCTATGACTGAATATGTCAAGGAACCTCAGAATCCAATGAAAAATCTTGATTCAGAGTTAAATTTGGGAAACATTTCTCGAACTATTCCTATTGATATTTCAGTTAAGCCTGGAATTGTTGAAAACATTCATATAGGTGCCTCGTGTACAGAAGATGCAATTCAAATATATAAGGCCCTATTTCAAGAATTCTGTGACGTGTTTGCCTGGTCATATGAGGAAATGCCAGGAATTGACCCCGCAATTGTTGTTCATGAAATCAAAACTTACCCGGATGCTAAACCCATCCGGCAACGTTTGCGTCAGATTCACCTGAGAAAAGCTGCTGCGATTAAAGTAGAAGTTGAAAAATTACTCAAAGCAGGTTTCATTTATCTGATTCCGTTAACAGATTGGGTGTCGAATATTGTTCTGGTTAACAAAAAGCAAGGGACAATAAGAATATGTATTGATTATAGGGACATTAATCAAGCCTGTCCAAAGGACAATTATTCAACTCCCTATATTGATCAAATCATTGATGATTGTGCCGTAGCGAAATATTCTCCTTTATGGATGGTTTTTCCGGATGAAATCAAATCAATATTCTACCTGCCGATCAACCAAAAATGGCTTTCATTTGTCCATGGGGGATATTTGCTTATTGCAAATTACCTTTTGGGCTCAAGAATGTTCGGGAAACTTTTCAAAGGGCCATGTCTTATGCGTTTCATGACATCAAGCACATTGTGCAACCCTATCTCGATGATTTGCCTGCTCATTCATTACATTGAGCTGATCATCTCATCCATTTACAAGCAATCTTTATGAGGTGTAGGCATTATCGGATTAGGTTGAATCCACACAAGTGTTTCTTTGTATAGAAACGGGTTGGTTGCTAGAGTTTGTTGTTTCGAAAGCCCGCATTCGCGTCGATCCCTCGAAGGTTGAAGCTATTTTCAAATTGCCTCCTCCTTCGAGTCTTCGCCAACTCCAAAGTTTGCAAGGGAAAGCAAACTTTTTACGACGATTCATTCCTAACTACGCCGAGGTGACAAAGGGTTTTACTCGGTTGTTGAAACAGAATACTCCATTCTATTGGGATGAGATAGCTCAGAAATCTTTTGATGCACTAAAACACGCGTTGACCCATACACCATTATTGCATCCTCCCAACTACAACCAGGACTACTTCTTGTATCTCGCCGCTTCCCATTCCACCATCGGAATGGTGTTAGTTCAGGAAGATGAATTCAGTATTGAACATGTGATATATTACCTTAGTTGAACTTTAAATCCAACTGAGCTAAAATACTCACATGTGGAGAAATTGGCATTGGCAGCTGTTCAAGCTGTCCAACGTTTTCGTCACTACATTTTACTACGTAAAACTACAGTAATTTCTGATTGCAACACTATGATCTATATTTTGACCAAGAAATTACTAGGGGGCAAGTACTCCAAATGGATTGTGATCCTGCAGGAGTTCGACTTGGAATTTGAAAAGTCTAAGTCGAAGAAATATTTAGTTTTTGCGAAGTTAATGTGTGGCTTCCCGCGTGCTGACACGGAAACTGTGGCGGAGGAGCCCATTGCAGACAAATCCTTGTTTCTAATCAACACTTCAGATCCGTGGTATGGGGATATCATCATTTATCTCTAGACCCAATCCTTTCGGCCAAAAATTTCAAGGTCAGAACGTCGAAAAATATGATTCTAGTCCCAAAAATTTAGAATTATTGGAGATACTCTTTATTTCCACGGGGCGGACTCTGTTTTTCGACGTTGTTTAACTCACGAAGAGGTTGAAAGGGTTCTAAATGACTGTCACTCTGGAGCATGTGGCGGTCATATGTCTGGGTATGCCACAACCCAAAAGATATTGCGCGCTGGCTATTTATGGCCGTCTTTGTTTAAAGATTGTATTAACGCGGTCCGAAAATGCCACAACTCCCAAATTTTTGATCGAAAGATGTACGCTCCACCTACTCCTCTCCTCCATATAATTTTAGTTGGTCCTTTTGCCAAATGGAGTATCGATTTTATTACATGTAACCCTCACTCGGCTGGAGGGCACGCGTATATCATCCTTGCGGTATATTATTTTACCAAGTGGGCTGAGGCGATGCCTACATTTGAGGCAGACCGCAAAACAGCTGCAATTTTCGTGTTCAATCATATAATTGCTAGGTTTGGCATTCCACAAGCGATTATCACTAATCATGGGTGTCATTTTCAAAACATTATGATGACCGAACTTACAGGCCAGCTTGGCTTGCGTCACGATAGTTCAACTCCTTATTATCCACAAGCTAATGGTCTGGTTGAATCCATCAACAAAGTTTTAGTCATCATGATCCGACGAATCATTGGGATTCATCAGTCGAATTGGCATAACATGCTATTTTCAGCGCTTTGGGTGTATCGAACCTCAATAAAAACGTCAATAGGGTTGACTCCTTTCCAACTAGTTTATGGTCTGGAAGTTGTGTTACCCATTGAATGCGAAATCCCGTCATTGCAAATGGCCATCGAGTTACTTCCAGCCACTTCCGAAGAGGAAAAACTTTTGTTATACTTAGCTCAACACAAAACTCATGCAAAACGTATTAAAGCTCAGTATGATCGAAATGTGACCCCTCGAAATTTTTCGGAAGGAGACCTAGTCTTATTGTATGATCAAGCTAATGATAAATTAGGCGCTGGAAAATTTGTTCCTATGTGGCATGGTCCCTATGTTGTCAAGCGAAAGCTAGAAAAAGGGGCCTATGAATTGGTAAACTTTGATGGGGACTCTTTAGGTAAACCCAAAAATGGTCTTTACCTGAAGAGGTATTATGCTTAAAGAATGGGTGTGGAGATTTTTAGTTAGGATAGTTTTCTTTCTAGCTGGTGTGTTTTAGTTTGAAAAGTGTGCTTAGCTTAGAGAGTGTTTTTCGTCATTATTCCTGCTTATCTTGGTTTTACTCTTAATATTGCAGATGTCGATGCCTCTCCAAACATACATTAGTTTTGCTGATGGTGCTTGTCATAATACACGGAACATTTCTTCCGCAGCTTGGGTTATCTATTCGCCCTCTGACGAGTTGGTATCTATGCATGGGGTAAGCCTCGATCAAACAATGAACAACATTGCCCAGTATAGTGCAGTGATTGAGTTATTATCTGAATCTATTTCATTTGGGATTCAGAGTTTGATAGTGAGGTTAGATTCTAAACTCGTTGTATTATAGCTTAATAGAGAATATGCCATTAGAAATCCAGTGTTATTGAGATTGTTTTTGAGAGTGCATCTCTTGGAATGTAAATTTGATTATATTGAATATCAGCATATTCCAAGATATTTAAATACATTAGCAGATGCAATCGCTTCTCGAATGTTAAATAGACATTTGCAATAATCATACATGTAAATTTAAAAGCATTCCATAACATGTTTTACAAGATAAGCCGGTAATAGTGATATAGTATAATATAGGAGTGTGCCAAAATATACATTGTCCTCAATCATAGGTTGAAAAACACCTTATGATCGGCAAAAATGATAAGTACAGAAAGCAAAAATGTCATATGTGTCTACAATAGGCGATCATCCTATCACTGGTGATGATATCGATAAGAAACCACTGTACGGGCCACCTTACAAAGGAACCTCCTAAAAGGTCCTGGGACCCCAATCACATAGCGCTGTAGTCGACGAGGAATGTCATCTATGCCGGTCTTTGGAATGTCCCCTGTCAAACGCTCTAGATGACTCTCCAACTCGGCCAAGGTCTCTGCTGATTCGTCCTGTGGGGCTGGTGCTACTGCAGCTGGTTGTTTCCTCTCATAAGGCCGGAGAGTGGCTGGTCGCTGTGGACCCACATCTGCATTTGAAACTTTTACTATCAGTTTTGGGATGACTTAAAAACAAAAAAAAATTAAAATAGGAAAATGTTGAAAATGATTTTACCTGAGTCATCCCATTGCTCTCCTGGTGGAAGGGCCATGTCTGGGTCACCGCGAAAATATACCCCAGCATAAGGAAAGTCCTAAATAGAAAAAACCTGGTTTTCCAACCAATGGAAATACTCAGGTTTGAATCGAATGACCTCTGTCCCCTCGTAAGGATGACGGGCCATAACTGCAACCCATCGCATCAGTTTGGGCTCTCGAGGAATCCCAGCTCCAAGATTGAGGTGCTGCAGGACCAACATCGGGACCCTCTCTAGACAAAAGCTCACAACTAAAGCACCACAAACAAAGGTCTTCAGTTGTCCATTCTTGGCTCTAGTCAGTTGGCCTTTTACATTAGCCAACATAGTATCACACCAGTTGAAGATGGTGCCTCGAAAGCAGTCAACTTCCATCCACATCTGGGATCCAGTGGAAATATGTAGTGTGATGCTCCCACAGAGCCTGGTAATAGTAAACGCTATCTCCATGAGTTGAGGACACGATATGGTTTTAATGTCTATCCCTTTGTCTCTGGCCTGGTTGTTGCAGAACTCTAGCTGGAGGCTATCGATAGACTCGCCACCTGGCCTAGTCTTGAATAGAGTCAATTCTTCACCTCTCTTAGGAAAACCAGTCAAAAAGTATATGTCTGCTAGCTCAATTTCGAGCTAGTGGCCACAAATGAAGAAGCACTGGTCCTGTATGCTCCACCTATCTACCAGCCACTGCAAGAAGTCCACCTGGGCCCTCATGCCAGGTATGGCCCAAAATTTTTACAAACCGCATGCCTTCAATGCATCGATCGAAGGTTGGTGATTTAACGTGGCAAGATCTACGTCCTCATGCTCCCATTCTCGCCAATCAAGCATGATGTAAACTCCACATCCAATAAAAAGGTGAATTAGAATGAAAGAAATTAAATTGTTTGGGTCAATTTTGAGAAATTTAGGGTTAAAAACCCTTGCTGTGGGGACCGCACCCTCTCTGTTAGAGACAATGCATGGGTCCGCACCTTGCCTTCATGGCAGGTGTGGACCCCTGACTTTTCCCCATTGAGAAAAAATCAGGGTCCGCGGGCTACCTGTGTTATGCCTGTGGGCCCCCGCGCGTGGGTTTCTAGCCTAAAAACCCTCTAAAAAATGAAATAAAACCCTAAAAAACAAATTGAAATGATTAAAATTGAAGACTAGGATGATGTGGATTACCTGGAGAAGACGGCGCTTGATTCCGACAGATGGATTTTCCGCAATCTTCACGGGAAGTTTCTAACCAAAAGCACTATTTTCTCACCCAAATCTCAAACGGTAAAAATGAATTGACGAAAGCCCTTTTTATAAGTTTTTTGAATAAATGAATTGTAAATTTGTTTATGTTTCACTTTAGAAAGGTAACTTTTGTAGCATTTTTATCCATCTCGAACAGGTATGAGTAATGCTTGCATTTTTGTTTAGGATAACGGATTTTTCAAGCGAAATCGGTCATTTTCGACAAAAAACATTTAGAGTCACCTTTAAGCTCTTTTCTGACTCCTAAAACATGAAAATATCACCGAGTTTTTCTTTTTAAACTCTTTAAAACGGAACTAAAAAGATGGTCCACTTACAGCTCTTTTTCTGACCATAGAAACATGAAAAGATTACCAGATTTTTGTCGTTTCAAATTCGATATTGGTTATAAAATGACGTGTCATTGATCACTTTTTTACTTTTTCAGATCAGAGGCACTAATTACGAAAAGTACTCCTTGGTCGTAAAGATCAAGCAGTTCTCTCAAGTATTATTTTATACTTTTACGGGCTTGGGAGACACAAATTTACGAAAAAGGTCAACCCTGGAGTCTTCTTAAGTTTTTTCAGACTCTCTAAAATTGAAAAACGCTGAGTTTCTCCTGTACTGGACTCGTTAAAATTTAACAGTAAAGGACCTGTTCAATTCCAAACAGGAACGGACCACTCCTTCTTAGGGTTCGAATTTAAACTAAGTTGGACTCATCCGAAGGAGGAGCTTATAATCAAGCAAATGTTATTCTACTCAAGCTTGCCAAAAATAAAGAGGTACTTGCCACAAATGGTAGGGGAAAAGAGAGAAATATGAGTCTGTTTGTCATACTTTGTAACCCCTCTTGAACACGACACTTTTATTCACCTGGGTTGGGAAATCCTTTGCCTAACAGTTGATCAAACCACATTGAAAGTCTTTAGCCGGTTTCTGGGTATTAACTTTGGGTCAATTGTCACCAAACCATGTGCTGTGTCGTTATGTATTCAGGAGGTCAGTTCCAATAAGCCATTCATCTGCAAAATATCTGTCATCCATCTTGACCATCCCTGAGTCAGTCCTTGCAACTAAATTTCTTCAACTTGATCTATGATTTCATGTTGTGGGCTTGCCTACGACGGATCACTTTCTATCGACTTCAGCTCATTATATAGAAAGATGATCTAGAAATCATCAGTACCTTGGGATCTACATGCTTCAATGGCAGGTTTCTTGCCTTTGATGACAGGTTGCATCATTGACCTTCGATCAAAGGATTTCGTGACATGTTCGACATCAACACATCTATTCACATCTCATGGATTGTACTGGGTACTTTGAGAGCCATTGACATTACTGGTGGTTTCTCTCACACTTGTTAATAGTTTACATCATTGACTGGTAATCAAGTGGTTTCTACCATGTTCGACTTCAACACATTCATTCGCATGGATAGAATCGTACTGTTTCGAGAAGTAGAAATGAAGACCCTGGATCTAGTTTCCGCAATCCAGGCTGCGAGGAATTTTGTATTCATTATATTGTAGACTACTCATAAACAGATGGCTATGTCCATACTGTGTCTACATGTGTCTATACTTGTGATGTATTACAAGATCATTCCTATATCAGAGCAGTAGTTAGTTTTATAGTCAGTTTTGATCTGAGTATGGGAATGCCTACCTCAACGATGATATGATATCATATATATATTTTTCATTGAATATTTTTACAGGTTTCGACCGGGCTCTCCACAAGATGATTCTCAAAATGATAAAGTACTTCACTCTTCCTAAATGATAAATGAAATCCTCATCTACTATAGACTTTTCACTTTAGGGGGCAATCTATTACACAAAAATATCGTCACCATGACTATTTGCAGTCAGTATGGGTCTATAATCACTTGTACTGTCCTCCTAGGCAAGTCTCAGACCTCAGCTCTTCAAGTCAAGCTTTGAAAATGAGAGAAAGACATTGAAAATCAACAAAGCTCTAGTTCCGCACTTTCTCTCACTGTTGCCTGTGGTCCCGCACCCCCTGTTCACAATACCTGTGGACCTGCCCGCTCTGTCCCTAAAGGAGTGGGTGCGTACCCCTGTGAAAGTCAAAAAGGTGCAAGTTTATTCTTAAAAACTCACTTTGGGTTGATTCTAGATGATTCTAGAAGGAAATTTGACGTGGATTGGTCGCTCTTAGGTGGTTCATGCATCCCAAAAGAGAAGGAGCTAATCCCTTGATGAGAGGATCTATCCCTTTGAAGGAGGGATTTATCCCTTTGAAGGAGGACCTAGTAACTTCCCTCCATTGCGCTATAAATTAAGGCAAAGGGCTGGTTGCTAGGGAGGTTAGAAGCTGAACATTTTTTAGGGTAAATGCTGGTGGAATTGAGACTTCCTAGTTAAGCTTGAGAGGAGAGATCATATACCTTTTTGGCTTCATTGGGAAGAGAGTGAAACTTGTCAAAGTAGAGGAGACTTCTTGTTGGACCCTGGGAGGAGCTTGTACAACATCAAGGCACATGTTGTAAAGTTATTCTTTGATTTGAATTAATACAATCAGATTCATTTTTCTCAACAAATTGTCTTATGTCATTTGTTTCATGAATTCCTTGATCATCATGTTAAGTATGCTTTATGATATTGGCTTTTCAGGTGCTATTTAATTTGTTTTCTTGTTTGTGTTTGCAGATTCGCAACAAGGGAGCTCATTTGGATCAAAGGATCGAGGCTTCCACAAACTTGCATTGGACCCAAGGTAGGCCTAAAACACTTGTTTGCCTTTGTTTATGTATTGCATATTTAGAGAAAGATAGTTTTTGATTGGCTTGCTTGTCACTAGATATCGTTAGATTCTAGAAAGGTCTATCTTGTCCGCAAGATCGACTCATTCCATGTGACAGGGATGAATTGGGCATAACCTTTGATGAACTTCCTGTAGTACTCCATATGTCCTAGAGTAGTACGCAGTTGTTTCGCACTTTGCTGCAATTCTAAATTCAGAATCACTGCGATTTTCACGGGGTCTACCATCAGCCCCAATAGGTTCCCAAAAGGAATGAGGAACATACACTTCTTGAGGTTGAGTGTGATTTGGTATCTTTAGCATGTATCTAGCATCAAGCGCAAGTTTGCTGCATGGCACCTAACCAGCCCAATTACAGTCGAGTCATCAAAATATACCTCCAAGAACTTATGAATATATTCCCTGAATGCCGCAATAACCACGTGCAAAATGATAGTAGGGGCATGCTTCAATCAAATGGCATGACAGTATATTCAAGGTAGCCCCACTTAGTCACGAAGGTTGTCTTGCTCCTATCCTCCAACATGATTTTGATCTCGTGATACCCTGAGAACCCATCAGTGAAACAATATGCTTCCTGACCCCCTACATTTTCCAACACCTCGTCCGTGAACGGATTTGGGAATGGATCATGTACCCACACGTCATTCAATTTTCTGAGATCCACGCATATTCTTATTTTTTCCTTCTGCTTCTTCTCTTATACCACCATCAGGCTTACCCAATCGTATTCCTCCACAGGCTCAATGATGCCTGGCACAAGCATCTTGTCTAGTTCTACGCAAACCTTCTCCTTGTATTTTGGATTTAAGTGATACGACCTCTGCTTAACTGGCTACGCATAGGGTTTTAATGTGATCTTCATTACCCCTAAATATTCGAGTATTTCCTTTAAATCTGTAAACTTGGTCGAGAATAAGGCCTAATATTTGTGGAGTAATTTAGCAACCTTTTCCACCGTCGCGTCTTCCCAATAGTCTCCAATCTTCACAAATTTAGGTTCCACCTCCGTACCAATATTCACCTGCTTAGTCTTCACTGGCACGGTTATGTCAGGGTTCTCAAACTATGGTCCTTGAACCTCGTGGTGGCCTTCCATCTCTGGAATGTTAATTTTCTGCAGATCTTCATCTTCTTCTTCAGCAGTTACATTATAACATTCAAGCGCTCAACTCAGCTGAGTAGCCCATTCAGGCTGAATCAATTCTACTAGCTCCAGTGGTATCCTAAAGATGTCTGCTTTTACTTCTTGTAGTGCTTCATCAATACTGTCCCACCCATCCTCAAAACTGAAGGTCATCACGAACCCTTCACACAAAACATCCCATTCACATGTCCAGTGCCAAAGCTTTGTTTCTATATACCAATTCATTGGTATAACATCTAGGGTATGAAAGAACAGGTGCACCCACTCAAGTTGTGGCTTTTCACCATAGGCTTGCATCCACTTGGCTAGATGTGTGTGCGAATCATCCTGCCCATTGTACTTATCTATCAGTCGCACCCTAGGCTTCCCAAATCATGTGTGCATCATTCCCCTACATTCACGCCAGTTGTCAAAGCTCCCTTTATGTGTACCCCACCATCTTGTGGGCGTAGCGTGCAGTACCCTATCGAAGGCCTGGAAGCATTGTTTTTCTGGCATCTCCCTTTAAAATTTATTCAAGAAGGTATCTACCTCACTTAGACCATCATAAGTAGGTAGGTCTCTTACTTCTGTCGATACACATTGCAACAACCTTTTCATCATATTACAATTCAGTGTAGTTACCTCATGTAACTGATTCTGCCATCGCACTGTTTCCTCATCCGAATCCGAAGTACAGGAGCTTTCACACTCCCATGCAATCCACCCATTTGCAGTGGGATTCACCCAGTCTTGGTTTTGTACTGTTATCCTATAGATGCAGTCCAAATCATCATCACTTTCATAGTCGCACACCAGCTCCGTATAGCATGATCCTTCAACAGGGTCCAGGGGTATAATTATGCGTAGTGACTTCTTCTCAAAAATCATCTTGTGCTTCTTCATATTAATCACCCTGTTCATGTCAGTGGCCCAGTCAATTCCTAAGAGCACGGGGTAGGGATTTTTGTCATCAACAATCTCTATCACTTCAAAGTTTGCCAGCATGCTCGCTCCCTCAATATCCACATTTATTCCCTGCAATCGCCCCATGGGTATTATTTTCTGCTGGTTCGCCATCCTTAGCTGAATTAGAGGCCACTGTAGTGCAGGTCGCCCCATTCACTCCCATGTCTGTTTCGACAGAACATTCACATCCGATCCTAAATCCATGATAACTTGATCCATCTCATATTCTCTGATCTTTACGGTTAGTCTCATCTCTCTTCCTGTTCTTGTCTTATGTTTGCCAATCTTCCTGACTACGCGTGGTTCTCCTAGTGTAGTCCCAACGCATCTGTTAATGAGTTCCTGTAACCCTTTCACCACCTTACTATTGCACAGTAGCTTCATATATGTTTCTAGGAACATTGTGAGCATAGATGGGTCCATCTCTGGCTCCGGTTTATTTTTTCTTCTTGAAGTGGAGGCATTAGCAAAGCTCTTCTTAGCTTCCATGAAGAGTGCACTCCAAATCAAACTCTTCTTCTTTCATCGGAGCTTTGTGAACGAAAGTACTATTTTCTGGTTGTTTTCCTTTGTCATCTCCTATTGCTATTCCACTTTAGAGCACAATTTTCACATTCGGATCTTCCTCGCATGGCTCAAGCCTCATCATCTGTAGGTTTTGAGTCATGGGAGGCAGTAGTGCTCCTTTGTCGTGTATCCTAGCTATCAGTGTAGGACAATCTTCTGTCTCATGATCAAACAAGTTTCAATACAAACACGATGGGTGCATTGGATTTGTGTAATCATGGGCATAATGTCTTGGCCCTCCACAATTGTTGCATATCAACTATCTGTGACCTCTTCTATGTCCTTCTCCACCTCGGCCTCGTTTGCACCCCTGAAATCTTGTTTGCACCATTCCTACATTTTGATCAAGGGGTCGTGTTTCAGCTTGAACTATTTAGGTGGGAGTTCTATCCATCATTAACTCATAGCTTCTACAAGTGCGCTCATCATGTCCCACTAACCTACAAAAGTTGTAGAACAACTGTTGCGAATTTTGCATATACTTCTATAACAAGTGACAATTGTCTGTGGCATGTTTTCCTTCTATTTGATAAATCGCACACCACAAAGCAGGTGTCATGCTTGGTCCTGCTTGCACTTCCAGTCTTAAGGGCATTGGTCCTCCTCCTGTGAGGTAATTTGTGAAAACTGAGCAGTGCATTTTATGCACCATACCTCTTCGCACACTTCTAGTCGAGCTGTCCTATCCTGTTTCAAACTCTGCATCTCAAGGCATAAATTATTGAGCTATGTGTGGATCTTCTGAACTCCTAAGTTATGATGATGCATCGGGGTCTCATGTAGCCTCATAGCAATCTCTAAGGCCTCTGCTTGAGTCATTACCTTCTGTTTCGATAGTGCACTCCTTAAATATGGCATTAGCGAAGCTACAAACCACTCATGATGTTGTCCATCCATCAGATTCTTATTAGCTTCGTGAATCATACATTTTAGCCTATGATCCAGCTCCCAAGGAGTCTCGCCTGGTAGCATCGTGATCTCTTTGAATCAAATGATCGACTATGCTTTAGACTTTAGCCTGCTAAATTATCTATTTAGCACTACTTGGAAATCCATGATCCTCACATTTGGATTATCATTGTAGTGCTCAATATACCAAGTTAGCGCGTGGTCCTACAGGGCATTGACGAGTGTCACTTTCTTTATCTTGTCATTTGTAACTCCTTTCGCTTCCCATACAACCCTTACCACAAACCAAAATTGGTCCGGATCCTCATTTCCCAAACCTTTGAACATAGGAAACTTCATTGTGCTTGCCATATTGAATCGTGGTGGTGGTGGAGGTGGTACGAGTGAATATGGAGGTGATGGTGGTGAAGCTCGTGTTGGTGCGGGTGGAGGTCGTATTCGTAGAATTACTTGCCTTATTAGATGGATCGCACTTCGTGATGATACCTTTGCAAGCTCTTCCTCATCCCCTCGCGGAGATGAAATCGAGGGGCTAGTTTCTGGTCCCTTATTTCCTTCATTCCTGTAATCCTTTCCATTCTCGTAGCCTCGAACATCAAGGTAACTGCATTACCATCTTTTTGCACAATAGCATTTTAATCCAAGTATTCAAAGACTTTACATACTTACCTCATGATCCTTTGAGAAAGTGTCACTCTACCTCACTGTAGCTAACTAAGGTGTCGACCATGAACTCAGTAATGAATCCTCCTATAATCTGATCGAGCCAATGATCAACAATGTGTGTGATCTTATTCTCTGATGCTTTCAACCTTCACACTAACTCTGGGGTCCACACAATAGGACCATTAAGTTTCCACCTTCCTTGGCTATTTGCTAGCTTCGTGGTCCACTCATATAGCTCAGTAGGAAAGGATGCGAAGAAGATTTCATGGATCTCCGTGTATAGGTAGTAGTCTAGCCACTCTTCTTTTGACAGTCGTGGTTCCTATGCTCCTGCACTGAACTTGTGAATTCTTCTGTCTAATCAGCCTTTAATTTCCCTCTTAGTTGGATTCCAATGATACAACATCAGACTTCTCTATGTAGATTCCGGTCCTGGCAATGGAACCATTTGTTGGCTTGAGGGGGCCTTACCCAGGTTCATAGTTATTTAGCCAAACAAATCCCTACACTACTGGCCCTTTCAGCATCAGCCAGTGGAGTGCGGACTAAAGTCTCACCCAATGCAATATGGGGGGGTGCTGGAACCAAGTTTCCACACCCTTGAGATGTCTGAGATGTCGATTTAGTCCAACTATGCTTATCTTCGCACAGGTTACTTCGTGCAGTGTTCTAACATTCAATACCCTTGCGGGCTGTTATTATCGTCTTTCGCGCTGCTATGGTAACGAACTGCACTATTTCCCCAAACTGCACTGCGTATCTTACTTATCTTCTTAACAGATCTTAGTTAACTTCGCATAAATAGATATTTTATCTTACATTCACTTAATCAATACAGTCATATATATTCACACATCATATAAAAAGTAGAAGTGCAATTTATACCCAATGTATTCAATGCGTAAAACAGGAAATAAATACACAAAATTGATATGAAACTTGTCTTTATAAATGCTTTCAACTTTTATAGACTTGACTCGCCCTGCGCACTCAGCTGCAGGGGTCCGCGCACTCAACTATGGACTACTAGGCCTCTGCGCACTCAACTATAGAGCCTTCTCCTACTCTATGACCCAAACTAGACTTTACACTTCCGTTCTTCCACTATGCTTCTATTCCATGTTTAGATTAGATGATCATATTCCTTAACTACTTAGAGCCTTGCTCTATTTATACAATCCCATGGTCTGCAGACCATGGGTAGATCTCTACAGCCGACATTACATTAACAAAATTGAGGGTGGACAACCCTATGACTCCTTTACAAGCTACGTGCTCCGCGCCCACAAAATGCAGAGTCTTTAGATTAGAGTTACAAGTTTTGACCAAAATATGGGCTCTAAGCCCTAAAACGTCCCTTGGGGGATCCTGCTCCCAACACCTCTTGCCTTCTTTGCCTTTCTTTCTGCAATGCCAAAATTGCTCCAGGAAACTCTAAGTGTCCAAGAGTATGAGAGAGAGAGAGAATAATGAGAGAGCTCCAAAATGCAACTTGAAAAATGTTACCAACAAATCCTCATAAGCCTTTTTATGAATGAGGCCTCTATTTTCTTCATTTTCCTCTTGACGTGCAACCTGTGACCTTTCACCTCCCCTTTCTCCTAATTTCCATTATTTTCATAGATAATTGTGCCAAAAAATTCCATTTTTCCTTTCCAAAGCCTTAGCCTTTGCCTTTGCCAATATCCTTAGCCATACACAACCAAATGAACAACCCTTAATATGTCCTTCCTAACATTCAACTTGGAATAAGTGTCCCATCAATAGTGTTTATTGTTTTTAACTTTTGTTACATGGAATTTTCACCAAGGTTGTTACAAAGCCCCACACAAATACCTCTTAGATGATTGTATTGATTACCCATGTGGACTCAGAAAATGCGAATCCAACAACCACCTAGTTGAGCACTCTTGCATAAGGCTGGTGGGCCCCTGTATTGCAGCAATAATTCTGCAACTCCTGAGACTCCCTTCTTTAATTTTATCAACCTGGTAGTTCGTAACAAACTTGGAAGCGGCAGTGCTATATGCACAAGTGCTAGCTCTTGCCACGGTTGCCACTTGATTAGATGGCACAAGTCCGCTAGGAGCTTAAGCCAACTTCTATGAGCTCTTAGAAGAAGCTTTTTAACTGATGGATGAAAGCTAACTCACAGGAGGCTAATCTACTTGCAGAAAGAAACTGAAAGCGGAAAGGAAACACAAACCCTAGCAAACCCTAATTTTACCGACTAACCCTACTGGTGCAAGAAGAATGATGAAAGCTACAGAAAGAGATGCCATTGACTTCTAGCAAGGTAAAATTCATGTGTCTAAGATACTTCTATAGTAACATCTGAAAAGAAACATCTGTTTGTATTTTTGAGTAAGTTGGCAGAATTATTATGCATGTGCTTTAATCATTTTTTACTGTGAAGAGGTGGATTGGCGAAAGGAAATGCTTGCAGGAGGTTGGGAAGGTTAGAAGAGGGCCTAAGGGGTCCCTAGCACCCTTCCTGAGAGTTTCACAATGATCGGATCTCAAGAAACCACTTTTGTGAGCTTCTACAGGAAGTCTGCAGGGGTTCTACAGGATGTTCTGGAATTTCTACAGGATGTTCTGTAATTTTCTACAGGATGTTCAGAAATGGGATTTTGGAGGATGGATGGAGGAAGAAAGATGAAGGAGTGGGTATGGAGGTGAGATAAGGGTCTGAGGAGGTCCAAGACATGGGGAATGGAGCTGAGGAGTGGCAAGAATGGTTGGATTTGTTCAAGGAGGAGTGGAGAAATGTTGCACGAAAATATGGGAATTAGGGCAAAGTGAGAAAATGGCAAACATGAATCAAGAATCCGAGTCAGAGGATGGAGCATGTGGGATTGATGGAGTATGAGAAGATAGAGAAGTGGTACGGGTTCTCTACAAGTTTTCTCTCCAACTGAACCAACAAAGACTTGGAAAATCAAAGACCTAGTTCCATTAACCTAATCTGGTCTAGCTAACAGTAAAGAGAATGAACAGAAGTTTATTCACAATGAAACCATGTATAATAACTATGCAATGAAGCAATCATGAATCTGAACATGTAACCAACTTTTGCAAATAAAAATTGAACACTAATGATTGCATGGTGAGGCAATGATAGTGCTTTTGTTGGCAGCAAGGTCTCATTTGTCCCAGCTCATGATCCCACTGAGGGAGAGGTGAGATCAGAGGTCCTTGATGGCCTTTTTCTGGATATCTTCCCTGTTAATAACCTATCAACTCAATATAAACATAAAAATCCTTTTTAATCATCAAAAGCAACCTAAACAACAAAACAAGATTTAAATCTAAATAACAAATTTTATTCTAAGAATGCAGCAAAAACACATAAAAGTAAAAAAGCGAAGTACTGGGCACTTGGGTTGGGCCCAACCCCAAGAGCTACAGCCTCCTAAGAGAGATTAGTGCTGGTGCAAAGATGGATTCATCTTTATTGAGCAAGAAATAACAGTTACATCAAAAATTGTCCACAAGGGAAAGCTTGAAAGTGTGCTGAAATGCAGAGCTAATCTACTGCCAAAAAAATGACTAAAATTGAACTACAAATTAGCTAATTTTTGTCTACAAAGTGACTAACTGAAATGAGGCCCCAAGCCTTCTTATTTATACAGATTGAGGACCCCAACAGTCCTCCTAAACTTTAGGAACTCGACTGCCAAAACTTGTAATTAATAGCACCTTTACTAGGCCTTTCTCGGTTGCCCTTGTGATAATTGACTTGGTGGCTCTTGAACTCCGAGCTGATGGTGGAGAATTCGAGGTAAGGGCCCATAATGAAGGGGAAACATTCCTACAAATCCTCTCCACGAATTTGGCTTCCAAGTGCTCATTTAAACCTTTGATTTTGTCTCCAAATTGACCAAAAAGACTGCATAAAGCACACATTAGACTTGTTGGCATAATGACTAACCCAATTCACTCTATTAGCATAAATATAATCTAAAAAATGAAATAAACTAATTAGAATGGTGGATTAAGTCGAATTAGGAGGTTGAATGAGCCCATATAATTATCCATTTTTAGGGCTCATCATCACCCCCCTACTGAAAGTGTTTCTCATCCTCTGAGCAACTAATCTATCTCTTCATCTTAGATGGTCCTGGTGGCCTCCCTGTCATGCCAAGCTTCTAAAGTGATGTCCTCTTCTGGGTCATGAAACCATGCTTTTCTCTCTACTTCTTCCCATTGACTGTGCTCCTTTTCCTGTAGCAATTGTTAGCTCCTCAACCTCAGCGTGTAGCTTGTCCTCTCTTTGATGTTCATCAGATGTTTCCTTGTCTTTCCTTCTTCCTGTGATTTTTTGGCCGCCTTTTCCTCCAATTTATCGGTCTCTCTTAGCTTAGCTAGTGTTTCCTGTAGAACAGTCTCAGCATCCTGTAGAGAGGCCTTTGTGTCCAACATTTTCATTCTTTCTCTCCAGGTGGATGTCTTCGGGCTTCCCTGTTCATAGGTGATGGATGCCCTTGAGGGAGACCTCTCCTTTTGTGTAGTTGGGGTGTCTACAATTGTGATTGGCTCTTTTGACGGTGGCTGGGGTCTGCCAGTTTTTATCCACATGCTCCTTCTTGCCTTAAAATACATGGAAGGCTCCCTTTTTCGCTTCCCTTTTTGCTTTGGAGATGTGCTTAGGGTAGCCAGCACAGTGGCTTCCTCCCTGGCTAAAATCTCAGGCGATTTTTCCTTTTGTTGCCCTGTTTCCATGCTTCTTGTAGAAAGTCTTGTGTCGACTATTTTCTGGCTTCCTATAGAAACTGTCTTCACTGTTTCGGTCTACTTTGCTGGGGGTGCCTTCCCTTTTAATTTTTGTGTGGTTTCCTTGGTTGTGCCCTCCTTTGTTTGAAAATTTTCAATCCTCTCTTCTGTACCTGTGTCTTTGATTTAGGTTGTAGGGACATTAAGAATTCCTCCATTATCTCATCGTCATGACCCTGAATTTTGTCACAAAAGGTCATTCAATTAGCATGGGTGAAGAGGTTCACCACCTCAGGATGTTCATGCAATTTCTTGGAATCCGAGGATTCCTTCCTGATAGATCCCCTGGCATGGTGAGAGTGCTCTGTTTTAGGCTCTGAGCAGAGAGGGACTGATGTTTTATGGTTTCCTCCTCTGAACCTCAAGACAGGATCTCTCAGGTGTTTATATTTTAACTTGCACCAATTCCCTGGTTCTAAAACTTTTGCTGCCCAAAACTCGGTTGTTCGTATGTAAAAGGAAGAATCAGGTTTTCACAGACAGGGCACAGAGCTCAATTTTCATCCTTAGCATACATACAATTATGAAAATTCAAATACTTCATATGCAAGTTAGCCCTCACGGTGCTTCATATTTTTTCAGGAGAATTTGTTTTTATCAAGGACCATGGAGGAGAGTTTTGACGCAAAACCGACTGAGTAATTGTGAGCAACACACAGGAAAAACACTATTTTCGACTCACAGGCAAACTTGTCTCTAACTTCCTTATTCAATATAGTTCAATTCATCACCTTTCGAACACACCATGCATGGAAGAGTTTTTTTCAAGCCTAACTCTTTCGAGACTCCAAATTTGTCGAAGAAAAATCCATTTTCTCTGCTCTGGAAGGCTATGTTGTATTTCCTGTAGAGCCTCTTCTTGTAGAATGCATTGCCGACTTCTGTAGGATTTCATGGCACTTTTGAACGAGCCTGGGATGTGGGAGAATTTTGAAACAGGCCGAATATCTCGGGCTAACAGACTGGGGAGGAGGAGGACGCGTACTTTGCTGAAAACGGTTGCAAATGTAAATGAATAGCGGTTAACGTGAGTTCTTCGGCCAAGAATTTTTGAATTACAACACAATTCATGGCGAGGAGGTGAGGTGGCCAAGTGTACGTGGCCACATGCAGACTACAGTGCTATCATGAACTGCATGTTCTCTTCTGGATCAGTTGCATTGGAGTTCAAACGGCCAACACTCCCTGTTTTTAATTTTCACGTGAGTCGATTGTCCACGTATACTGCATGATTTCCGACTGAGTGCTAGAGAAGGCACTGTCGGGTTAACTTTGCTAGATTCCTGGCTTAATCCCACCATTTCATTCGTTTAAGCATTTTCGAATCATATTGATGCAAATAGAGGAACTGGTTTAGACGCATACCTGTAAGTCGACGTGCTACTGGGTCCTTTTTGTTGCTGCATGCATTTGTTTCTGTGGTTGCATAATGGCTTGGTGGCTAATTCATGGCTATTTTTTGTTGTGCAGGTATCCTCTGGCTAGATCTAAGCTGCAAGAATTTGTTTCCACGTTCAGATCTGCACCCTCAAGCTACTGATGTTGAATTTTTACAAGGCAGAAACTTGTTTTCTCCATTGCTCCCGAATGATAGACCGGATCAATTTGAAACATTTTGAGCATGTTCCTATCATCATTATGCACCTCCCATAGCAAAATTTCAATCAATGGATGCACAGATTTCGAGAAAAATGGAAAATGGTTGAAGATTACAGAGATCAATTTCTTGGAAACCGTGCATCAGAATCGGCTGAAACTGCTTGGGTAGGCTAGTATCACCCACGTGCATCTCCCCATGAAACAGGTTTTCAAATGGATGCACAGATATGGAGAAAATGGAAAAATGGCTGAAGGTGATGGAGGCTGATTTCTTGGAAACCGTGCACCAGAATTGGCTGAAATTGCTCGGAGATGTTTCCATCGTCCCTATACAACTCCCCCTGTAACAGTTTTTCAAATGGATGCACAGTTTTCAAGCTAGGGAAAAAACAAATTATGTTCTATGTATTTTTTCTTCAAAGCATTCTGCAAGTTTTTGCATGGTAAAAAAAATGAGCTTGGGCTGTGATGCAGGCATGGAGATGATGGAGGAGGAGTTTGAAGATTGCAGGAGGACTTCTGAACCCTTGAGGAAGCTATCATGTTCGCCAAACTACCTTTTTGAAATCTGTAGAAATCCTGTAATTTCTACAAGAACTTCCTGTAGAACACACAGTTTTGAGGAGAGAAGCACAATGAGATGGAAAAATGATGGAGAAGCGTGAGGGATGGAAACATGGATGCTTGTAGGCCTCATGGACATATTCCTAGCCTTCTGGTCCTCTTCGGAGATCGATTTTGGCTTGTTTGTAGGCTTCCTGTAGAGGACACAGAACTTCCTGTAGAAGGCACATAACTTCCTCTGTCTTTGTTTTGAGCGATCCTCCTGACCTGTCCTTGCTGCAACCTGCAATTATTCAATGGAAATTAGGTCTATTTTTCTTTTTCTTTTTCTCTTTTTTTTTGAAAAACAACTAAGGAACCTCATGGAGGTTTTCACCCTAATTGCCTGCCCTGGGCACCTCCAAGGGAGGTTTTCACCCAGGGATCTTATTCCCTTTTTATTTTCTCTTCTTTCCAACCCATTGACTGCCTCATGGAGGTTTTCAATCAATGAACCAATCTAAGGCGCCTCCGAGGAGGTTTTCACCTTAGATTTTTATTTTCTTCTTATTTTCATTTTTTTTTCTCTTTTTTCTTTTTTTTTTCTACCCTACCCTACTTGAAAAACAAAATCATTTTCAAGTGTAAGAGTACTTCCAATGGACCCATGTGCACATCGAGATTAGAGACAAAATGATGTGGAGGCTTGAAATGCATGCTTTGATAGCTATCTGGATTTTAGAGACCAAATGATCTGACTTTGAAGGGATCAAACATAGCTGAGGAAGAGAGTACCGCTGCAACTTAGTGACCGTCTGAAACCATATCTCAATATAGCTCTGATATCCTTGGTCCTTTTGCTGATCTGGATCATGTTTCATGTCACCTTCTACCATGACATTCTCATCTTCCTCTTTTTGCTGATCTTTCTCTTGAATACATGGAAGATTTGATGGTAACCATGAGGGAACTCTCTCGATCTCTGGTTTTGATGCCTTCTCTTCATCAAGTGCAGCCCATGGTTCTTTGATCTTTTCTTTTGAATCTTCTTTTTGCCTTTGGTCCTTCAATGTTGTCAATATAATCTCTATTTTTCAATACTCTTCCTGAGCTATGGTGAAGATCGTCGAGCTCAAGAGGGGTCATTTGGACATGTTGTGCCTCAGCTTTGCAATTGGGTTGAGCTATTCCAATGTGTGGGTTTGGAAATGGTGGTATGGGTAGTTGAGTGGGGGTGTATATTTGAGATGGATGTGGATGGGATTTTGGTTGGGTAGGTGGTGGAGGCAAAGGAGTGGAAGGAGAGTTGTACTGGGGCCTCCACCCCTTATGAGGTGCATTCCACTGAGGCTGTGGCTGAGCATAAGAGTGAAACAAATGAGCAATTGGAGAAGCATGGTATTGAGGAGGATACGACCAAGGATGGGGTGTGGACCAGGAAGGATGAGCAGGGGGACCCCAAGAAGGCATGGAAGTGGCTTGATAGGGGTCGTAATAGGTCTGGGATGTCCCTTGCATTCCCTGCTAGTAGGGTATGGGTCCATGTGGCCTCCTTTGGTTCATATAATAGAGTGATTCAGTGGCTCCTTTGGCTCTATGATATGCAGCTTTAAGTCCAGGCAAGGAAGGGCACTGATTCGTAGGATGGTATTCTTCACAAACGAAACACACTTCTAGGGAGTGCATTGGACATTCGTTCCTAGGATTCTTCCTAGTGCATCTAGGACAAAATATGTCCAAAGCCCTCTTGGCTTCCTTTTGCTTCCTTTGGATCTGCAAGGTATCCAGTTGCATGGAAAGAAACTACCTCATCTCGCTCTTGAAATCTTCCATCTGATTTGCAAATTCATTTTTGGATAAGGTACTGCTCCCAACATTTCTACTTGTAGCCATTTGCTCCAGAGGAATGTTTTCTTCTTCTTCTTCCCTTGAGGTTCTTCAAATATGTCTTGTTGTCCACCTAAGGGTTCTTTAATCACAGCCATCGAAGAAGAGAGAAGGTTGGCTGTGTGAAACAGTAGGGGTGTTGTGCAAACATCTTTCTGACTTATCTCTACTCCTACAAGGCATGAAATGAATTCTTTTTGGTTGATTTTTGTTTTTTTTTTTTACTTCTACCTGCAAAACTGAAATAGATTGAGCTGAAACTAACTATCTTGCTGAAATGAAAATGCAGAATTGAAATGAAAGAAGGAAAGGACTAATATATTTTTCTCAAATGAAATTGCAGGAATGAAATGCTAGTCTATGCTTGCAGAATTGAAATTGCGGAATTGAAATGCTAATCTACGCTTACAGAATTGAAATTGCGGAATTGAAATGATAATCTATGAAAGCAGGAAATGTCTAATCTACTTTTGCAGAAATGAAATTGCATAATGGAAATGAAATAAACTACTTAGCAGAAGGTTGTAGTAGAAAATAGAAGAATAGCAGCAATCACCAATACTCTGACGCTTCCTCGGCAACGGTGCCAAAAAGAATGGTGGGCCCCAGTATTGCAGCAATAATGCTGCAACTCCTGAGACTCCCTTCTTTAATTTTATCAACCCGGTAGTTCGTAACAAACTTGGAAGCGACGGTGCTGTATGCACAAGTACTAGCTCTTGCCGCGGCTGTCACTTGATCAGCTGGCACAAGTCCGCTAGGAGCTTAAGCCAACTTCTATGAGCTCTTAGAAGAAGCTTTTTAACTGATGGATGAAAGCTAACTCAAAGGAGGCTAATCTACTTGCAGAAAGAAACTAAAAGCGGAAAGGAAACGCAAACCCTAGCAAACCCTAATTTTACCGACTAACCCTACTGGTGCAAGAAGAATGATGAAAGCTACAGAAAGAGATGCCATTGACTTCTAGGAAGGTAAAATGAATGTGTCTAAGCTACTTCTATAGTAACATCTGAAAAGAAACATCTTTTTGTATTTTTGAGTAAGTTGGCAGAATTATTGTACTGTTTTTTACTGTGCAGAGGTGGATTGGCGAAAGGAAATGCTTGCAGGAGGTTGGGAAGGTTAGAAGAGGGCCTAAGGGGTCCCTAGCACCCTTCCTGAGAGTTTCACAGTGATTGGATCTCAAGAAATCACTTTCGTGAGCTTCTACAGGAAGTCTGCAGGGGTTCTACAGGATGTTCTGGAATTTCTACAGGATGTTCTGTAATTTTCTACAGGATGTTCAGAAATGGGATTTTGGAGGATGGATGGAGGAAGAAAGATGAAGGAGTGGGTATGGAGGTGAGATAAGGGTGTGAGGAGGTCCAAGACTTGGGGAATGGAGCTAAGGAGTGGCAAGGATGGTTGGATTTGTTAAAGGAGGAGTGGAGCAATGTTGCACGAAAATATGGGAATTAGGGCAAAGTGAGCAAATGGCAAACGTGAAGCAAGAATCTGAGTCAGAGGATGGAGCATGTGGGATTGATGGAGTATGAGAAGATAGAGAAGTGGTACGGGTGCTCTACAAGTTTTCTCTCCAACTGAACCAACAAAGACTTGGAAAATCAGAGACCTAGTTACGTTAACCTAATCTGATCTAGCTAACAGTAAAGAGAATGAACATAAGTTTATTCACAATGAAACCATGTATAATAACTATGCAATGAAGCAATCAAGAATCTGAACATGTAACCAACTTCTGCAAATAAAAATCGAACACTAATGATTGCATGGTGAGGCAATGACAGTGTTTTTGTTGGCAGCAAGGTCTCCTTTGTCCCAGCTCATGATCCCACTGAGGGAGAGGTGAGATCAGAGGTCCTTGATGGCCTTTTCTAGATATCTTCCCTGTTAATAACCTATCAACTCAATCTAAACATAAAAATCCTTTTTAATCATCAAAAGCAACCTAAACAACAAAACAAGATTTAAATCTAAATAGCAGATTTTATTCTAAGAATGCAGCAAAAACACATAAAAGTAAACAAAGGAAGTACTGGGCACTTGGGTTGGGCCCAACCCCAAGAGCTACAACCTCCTAAGAGAGATTAGATCTGGTGCAAAGCTGGATTCATATTTATTGAGCAAGAAATAATAGTTACATCAAAAATTGTCCACAAGGGAAAGCTTGAAAGTGTGCTGAAATGCAGAGCTAATCTACTGCCTAAAAAATGACTAAAAGAATGACTAAAATCGAACTACAAACTAGCTAACTTCTGTCTACAAAGTGACTAACTGAAATGAGGCCCCAAGCCTTATTATTTATACAAATTGAGGACCCCAACAGTCCTCCTAAACTTAGGAACTCGGCTGCCAAAACTTGTAGTTAACAACACCTTTACTAGCCCTTGCTCGGCTGCCCTTGTGATAATTGACTTGGTGGCCCTTGAACTCCAAGATGATGGTGGAGAATTCGAGGTAAGGGCCCATAAATGAAGGGGACACCTTCCTACAAATCCTCTCCACGAATTTGGCTGCCAAGTGCTCATTTAAACCTTTGATTTTGTCTCCAAATTGACCAAAAAGACTGCATAAAGCACACATTAGACTTGTTGGCATAATGACTAACCAAATTCACTCTATTAGCATAAATATAATCAAAAACATGAAATAAACTAATGAGAATGGTGGATTAAGTCAAATTAGGAGGCTGAATGAGCCCATATAATTATCCATTTTTGGGGCTCATCAAAGGCCTAGACCAGCAACTTCATATAAGCTAGGGTTGTTGTACATCTCATCCAAATTCTCGTTGGTGTAATTAACTACTATGTTGACTTTCGATAGTTCCATAGGAACTTGATGTGAAACCATGGTTAGATCGCTCATTAAGAAAGAAACCATTAACCTATCATTTCCAAAACACATTCACAAGGTTGATCAAAAGAAAAAACATTTCGACTTCATGAAAGGATCACTTCATCATATTCAACCCTTAGTGATATCAGATCAACTCTTTTAATGTGAGACAACAAATTAGAAGATCCAAACAAAATAATAATGCACTCACATAAAACTTATCCAAATTTTTCTCAACTAATGGATCAAATCGGCCATATCAACTACTGATATCATTAATTTTTTTTTAAATATTGCTCAGTCCCAACATTTGACAAAGTTGACCATTGGTTGCATTCTTATTAGGGAATGATCCTTTCAAGGATTGTGTTATTTTTATTTATGTTGAGTCATCAATCTATTGTAATAAAATACCAGTTTATACAATAAACCCCACTATTCAATATTTTTAAAACAATGATCACTCCAACTAGATGACCAAAACAATAATGACAAGACATTATGCCTTTGGAGACCCTATGCAAACAAAAACGTATCCAAACTTATTAGAACCATTAAAGAATGAGCCATCACTTCCAAGTAAATAATGTAGAAAATTGACATTCTAATTGCAACGAAAATTCATATATTATCATTGTGCAAAGGCCCATATTGCCCTTGCTTGGAATAAAATGCAAGCTGATTGCCTATACTTGTTATAGTGAGATGAAGAAATAGTTGATGAAGAATTGGATGACCCAAAACCCTAGGCAAATTTATCTTTCCTTGTTGTCCTAAATTTCACCAACTTCCAAATAATACCTCAAAGCTCAAAACCATTCATCAAAATACCATGTGATTGACAATTTGTGTTGTCCATTGTGAATTGAGTGACACATTTTAATTGCAGGCACACATCATTCAAACTTTACTTTTGGAGGAAATAATTGGATCTACATGGTTGAGTTTAACATATAGAAACAAACTTAATACCATTCGAAAACCACATAGATGACTAACAAAATAAAAATTACACCAAGCATTGATGAGACTCAATTTTCTTGAGGAGGTCCCTCTGAAAGTATGCTTTTTTTATTGCACACTCCCCAAATTTCCTTCTTCTCCTTTTTCTTCCATACTTTAGCATTTTGATCTCTTTCTTCTGGCATTTTTTTTTCTCCAGATTCCTTTGGAGCTCATGTCCATATTTTTTTGTCTTATGACAGATAAATCCCTCTTCATGAAAAGAGTGATATCCCTAGATCCTAAAGGAAACTAGAAACAAATAGACAATTGAATAACTCTTTCCCTAAGCTTATTTTGTTCAAATTTTAAATACAAGAGTAGGAGAATAAGCCTCTCACCTATTTGTGAAATGCTTGATGAAGATCCCTTCTCTGTCTTAATGAAGATTCCCAATGCTCAAAAATATCTGCAATCATAGACATAAGAGAGATCAAAGGCATATAAAATGATAACAATTCAAAAAAGCTTAATCTAATGATCAAAGAGATTAGAAATTGAGATTATCTTAATAAATACCAAAAGATGCATAAATCATCCATCATTTCAATAAGGCAATATAATGAGAAAAATCATTCATTTGTTGTAATTCAAGGATAAAGAATAGCCTTACAACCTCTTCCTTGATGTCATGAGGTTCCTCCCAAATGCCCCTAAACCTCTCCTTAGCTGGTAAGCCTTCCAATCTAAATCCAATAACATAAGTGTATCTTTTATGAACCTCCTAATCCCTCTATCCTCTAGTTAATTTATAGGCCAAGAGGAAGAAGTTTCAAATCCAAAAGAGAAGGATGAGATCCTTGGGGGATTAGGGTTCTCTGATGAAAGGGAATTAGATCCATCATCTGAGGGGTATGGCTCGAATATATATGACCTAAAAGCTTTCAGTTGGGATATATTCGACCAACAATGCTTTTGAAATTCACTTTTTATTTGTACTTTTCTTTGAGTTATTTGCATGGATTATAGTGGAAGACGAAGCACAATTCTGCGCATTTTTCAAGGATAGAAGTTGAAAATGCTCAGAAACTAACTAGGAAGAGTGTTTAGGTCATACTTAGCAAGTACTGAAGCCATTTTACACAAAAATCACATCTTCTTCAAGGGTTTTTTATTGTTTTACTTCTAAGGGAGTGTAATGGAACATGTTTATGAATGGCAAGAGATCCATTTTAATGGCCAAGTGTCATGGTGACAAAATGATGTTTAACAAATTTCCCCCTAATGTGAAAAATCTAAAAAATAAGTTTTAATGATTGAAGTCATTTATCATGCCAAAGATTGGATCAGAGACAATGGTTGGAAACCTGCAAGAAACATTCACGGATTACAATGCAATATATAATCATCACTTAGGTAGGAATTCCCATACTCTGAGTAAAATTAACTCAATGAACAAGTACAAAAAAAACTCAAAAATTATATCCATAGTATACAAAGTATGGATGCAACCACCAGCTATGAATGTTTCTACATAATCATGAATATATATCTCCTTACAACCTAGATTGATGAAACTAGATCTAGTATCTTGATCTCCATCTCTCGATCTGTAGTATGAATCTAACCATGTACGTGAATGTCTCAAAGTCGAACATGGTAGAAACCACTTGATTACCGACTAATGATGTGAACCTTTAACAAGTGCAAGAGAAACCACTAATAATGACAATGGCTCTCAAGGTACTCTCAGTACAATCTATAAAGTGTGAAAAGATGATCTGAAGTCGAACACTCATAGAATCATTCGATCAAAGGCCAATGATGAGAACTTATCATTGAAAGTGAGAAACATGCCTTTAAGGCATGAATGCCTCAAGGTAATGAAGGTTTCTAGATCAACTTCCTAGATAATGAGTTGATGTTGATAGGAAGTGACCTGTCGGAGGAGGGGCTACGACACGAAACACAATGTCAAGTTTTGAAGAATAGTTGCAAGGACTGACTCAGGGATGGCTGACATGACTAAAGGATAAAATTTTCAAAGGAAAATGAATTGAGGTTGAAATTCTCTTAAACACATAGTGACACAAAAATGGACTTGGCAACATTTGACTCAATGATAATACTCAATACTAGATGAAGACTTTCAATGGGTTTGATTAACTGTAAGACAAATGGATTTCCCAACCCAGACACAGGTGTGAAAGAGTGTCATGTTCAAGAGTGACATGCTTCCTTTATAATGAATGTAAAATGAATATCCTTTCCCAATTTCCCCCCACCATTACTAGAAAGTACCTCTTTATTTTTCTCACAAGCTTGAGGAGGATAACATATGCTTGTCCTGTAAGCTCATCCTTAAGATGAGTCCTCCAAAGTATTTTAAACAAACCCTAAGAATGAGTGGTTCAGTATCATTATGCTTAATGAGTCCTATATTGTTTACTTTTTAATGAGTCCAGTAAAGGGATAACTCAATGTCGTTTTAATGTTTAAAGAGTTTGAAACAAACACAAAAATAAAACTCATTCAGTTCTTTTACCGTAAAATTTTAACAAGCCTCGAGAAATTAAAGTTTGGTGCTTTTCAGTTTTAGGGAGTTAGGAGAAAAACATAAGTAAAATCCATAATGTTATTTTTCGTAATTTTCGTCCCTCAAGCCCGAAAAAGGATAAAATAATGCAGTAGAGAACTCTATAGACCATAATTAGTCAACATATATCTTTTCCATAAATAATCCAATTCAATACGTAAAGGGGTAAACTTATATTGAGTGGACGATTGTTCATTTACTTTTACGATTCTGAACAATCAAATGCTCAGAAATATTTTCATGTTTCGAGAGTTTTGAAAGGGCTTAAAAGAGGACTCTAGGGTTTCGATTTTTCGTGATTTTTGAGAGCATGAGCATGAAAAGTGATAAAATTATGCTCACATTCAAAACGATCCATTTTGATGTTGAAATCTATTCTATACATTAAACTCAATAAACTATCATAACTACTCAATATTAGGGTAAAAAACACTAAAAATTTGACATTTAAATTTAATAGGCATAAAAAATAATATTTTAATCACCCAAAACATATAAAAGTTCAAAAAGTAACTTTATTTTTACCATTTTATTTTTAACTAGTTTGAGAGCAGAAAGAGGGCCTTTTACCACCAAACTTTCGATGCTAATTCTGAGCAAACCAGTGGATGAAATCACGAACCGTTTCCTCCAAGTAAGAGATCTCTTCAATATCTACACTTTCATCCATTTAATTTCCAATTTTAGGCTTTCATTTATTTTTTTTTTATTTTTTTTTTTTTTTTTGGGGGGGGGGGGGGGTTATATTAAAAAAAATTCCCTCAGGCCTGCACAATTTCTCTTCATCGGGTCCGCGTAGGCCGGTAATTTTTTGTGTACTGAGCAATGTGGTATGCATGGAAACTATCCCAAGGAACTACGTATTTGAGCTCTATTTACCAAAAAGAGGCTGCACAAGCATTAAGGGTTTTCTAAATGCAGAAATTTCGCCCCAAAAAATATATAAATTGTTTCAAATGTTAAGCTAACTCCTTTTAAATGTTATTTTCATGATTTTTGACCATTCAAAATGGAATGGAGGGAGAGAGAACATGAGAACCAATATTCAACAAGTTTGGATGATCTGGCCACTTTGCAGGCTTTGAGAAATTGTGGCCTCTACAAATATTGGATTATTCCAGGGATGAAAGCTCAGGTAAAGCTCAGGACAAGGCTGGTGATAATATCGGATGTCTAGGATCAGTGTTTCATGATTGGGGATCATTGTGTCATCGTTGATGCCAATGATATAAACTTTTTGACTAGGCTCTCCCATAGAGGGGTTGATATTTATTTATATGGGCAAAGACCAGGTGGAGATACTACTTGATACCTACGATGATATTGTGGGAATACATAGCTCAAGGATGACAGGGTTAATATTTAGATTATTGGGAACCTGGCCTTGAGGACCATAGATTTCACTATTAGCAAACTGTGTTATAGTGTAGCTCTTGACTTGGCCACAAAGGCCCATATGCTAACTTTCGTGGAATGTTGGGAGTCCACGGTCTTTAACTGGTGTGAGGCAGTGGTTTTGGATATGAAAGGACAACTAACTAGAGCTGAGAATGGTAGACTAAATAATTTCGGTTATGGTGCCATTATGATTTCTTTTACTCTAGAGAAGATTCCACTCTTCAAGACACAATAGATTTTGGTGGATGACAAAGGGCCTCGAGATCCAGATATGCTAAGGTGGGTTTCTCTTATTGCTCATCATGGAGGTAATGGTCTAGTGGTGAGATATGCTCCTAATTTTTTGTATAGTTAGGTTAATAGATCATCTCGATTGAGGATTTCCCATATGAAGGGATGGACTACAGGGGTGACCCAGATATCCCACTTCCAGCAGGGACACAGTGGAGTGACCTAGGTAAAAAATTCTCATTTTGATGTTTCTTTTTAAGTTTATAATTTTTATGTTTTTTTTGTCTGTCAAGGCTAATTATTCGAAACTCATATGCAGATGTGGGCCCAATTCAACCAACACAGCTATGACCTTTTGACAGGTGGGGTGACCAACTTGTAGTAGTTTCAACACCAAACCCATAGATAACATAGGCATTAACCAAGCTAGAATGAAACCTAGAGAGGTTGACTATAGATATCACAGAGACTAGGGATGATGATTTGCCTCTCTGGTACCAGAGGCACACGATTGGGGTTCCAAGACCGCTCAGGTGATTGTTACATCGGGTTTCTCATGCTATAGTCTATTATCATGAGCATTGTTATGCTTAGCTTCTTAGTCTTCTAGAGATACATTTTTATTTTTGTATCAACATATTCAAATAATAAATTCCATGAGGCCTTATGTCCATGGATGAAATAAATTTTGTATAACACACTATCTACGGACTTTATATAATGGAGACTACTACTTTTGATTTTAGATTATCTTGTTCAATATATGGATGGATATTGTTTTTACTTACAAATGTTGCAAATGTCTATTCAACACATAATTGGCTAATGCATTGGTTAATGTGTTTAAATTTCTTGGAATGTGTTGATATTCAATGTAATCAAACTGCCTTTCCAAAAGACGGACCTGTAAAAAAAATCTTAACATTGATGAACTTCTTATTGTGTAGACATCATTCAAATGTAATGCTATGAGTTGCGAATCTAACCTAACTATCAAACATCGAATTCCAAATGAGATGGAGTCAGATAATAGTTCAATGACTCCACTATATGTTTTTCCATTGTTTGACCAAGGCATATCCCGTGAATAGAAACTAACTCATCACTAGGTGAATAAATGACCCAAGTTGCGGAAGACAAGTTCCGAGTACTACGACTAGCACCATCAGCAAATCCAATGTAAGTTTGAGGGACGTTGACATTTGAAAATTAAGTGTAAAATGGGATAAGCAAGAGAAGTAGTAGTGAACTGTAAAAAATGCTAAAACTATTGTACACACCTATAAAATTATAATACAAGTAATGTACAAATCTCCATGATTTTTTTTTTATGCATAATATCTCTTCAAGTAAAGGCCATTTCTGGGTTTTCCTAAAGAAACACCATCATAATCGACCATCTCACTGGCTCCTTTAGCTAATACATGTTTTAAAACGTAAGGGCCATGCCACATAGGCTTGAATTTACCTGCACCTAATTTTTCATGTGCTTGATCTTAGACCAAGACTAGGTCACCTTCTGCATAAGAACGATGATTTATGTTTTGATCAAATTGAGATTTGAATCGTTGTTTATGAGCCTCGCTAGCTAGTGCCGCCTGACGGCGAGTTTCATTTAGAGATTATAACTGCAAAAAACACTTTTCCTTTGCAGAGGTAGCTGGAAATAACTCGATGGCTAGTTTCAAAGATGGAATTTCACATTCAAATGGTAAAATTTCCTCCAAACCATAAACAAGTTGGAAGGGATTGAAACCCATAGATATTTTCGTAGTAGTACGCTATGCCTAGAAGGCTAAAAAAATCATGGTATGCTAGTTTCCTTTATAGATGCCAACTATCTGTTTAATTATGTTTGTCAAAAATTTGTTAATAGCTTCGACTTGACCATTTACTTGTGGATAATAAGGGGTAGATCTATCATAGCATAGGCCTAGTTGTGCAGATAGTTTAGTGATCATAAAATTGCGAAATTGGCTACCATGGTCTGTAAAACTGGCCTGTGGGACATCGAACCGAGCAATCACATGATTGAAAATGAAAATTATTGCAGTTTTTTGATCGTCCTTGTATGTAGGCATCACCTTGGCCCATTTCATAAAATAATTAGTTGCAAGGATAATATACCCATGCACCTCGGTCAAGTGAGGGTTACAGGTAACAAAAGTTATGCCCCTTTTTAAAAAAGGGCCGACATTTATAATAGGGTCAGGAGGAGCTAGAGCTGCTCACATCTTGGGATTAAAAACCTATAAATTATGGACTTTTTTTACTGCAATAATGTAATCTTTAAACATGGAAGGCCAAAAATAGACAACACACAATATCTTTTGTGGAGTGGCATACCCAACCATATTACTACCACATGCTCCATAATGACAATCATTTAGTTATTTTTTCATCCTCTTGAAGAGTTAAGCATCATCAAAAGATAGAGTCAACACCATGATGATAAAGAGTATCACCAACAATGTTATATTGTTGGGATTGGTAGCGAATGCGACGATAATTAGTTCGAGATAAATCAAGCCAAAATATTTGGGTTTGAAGATATGTGACGATATCTCCATACCAAGGATCAAACGTACTGATCAGAAAGAGAGATTCCTCTGTCAGAGAATCTTCTACCACTATTTCTGTGTCATTATAGGGAAAGTCACATAATAATTCAGTGAAAACTAATGATTTCTTTGATTTATATCTTTCGAATTCCAAATCAAAATCCTATAAATTGTCCATCCATTTGGAGTATTTTCCCCCTCGCAATTTTTTGGTAAGAGTATACATCATAGGGTTGCAATCTAAAATGACTATCGTTTTTCACAAAAGCGTTGAGTATCTTGAAAACTGCCAATGTTGATTCCTCCACATGTGCATACTTGATCTTAGTTTTAGTGATATTTTGACTTAGGTAATAGATCACATTTCATTGTTAGATTCATCTTCCTGTACTAAAACCATGGAAATGGTGGCATATGACGCGGTTTAATATAGAAAGTAATCCTGATGATAATCAAGTGGGTGCCATAACGGTGCATGGGTCAATGCGTATTTCAATGCATCAAAATATTTTTCAGCAAGCTCATCCCAAATGAAAGGAATGCCCTTTTTCAAAAGTCAAGTAAAACCTTTGGTAAACTCAGCATAGTTAGGTATGAATCTATGTAAAATATTTTCTTTCCCCTGCAAACTTTGGATTTGACAAAGGCTAGAAGAGCAATCAAGTTTAGAATTGCCTCTAGCTTAAGAGGATCGACATGAGTGCCTCCTTTCAAAACAACAAATACTAGAAGTCAACTAGATTATACGAAAAAACACATTTTTGTGGATTCAAATGAATGTTGTAGTGCTTACATCTAATGAAAATTTATTTTAAATGTGATGGATGATCCTGCCATTTCCATGAGTGAGATGGTAAGTCATCTAGGTAGGGTTGAACAATGTGTTTGATATCATGAAATGCGTAAGAAATTTCTCTTTGAAAAGTTGTGCCAATATTCTTGAAGCCAAATGGGAGTTTACGATAAGTAAAATTTCCCCATGGGTAGATGAATGTGGTGTTATGCTAATCAGTAGGGAGTATGTTTATTTGGTTGTAACTAGAAAATCCATCCATGAAAGAGAAAATCTCGTTTCCGACACAATCATCAACAATTTGATCAATATACGGGGTTGGGTAATTGTCTTTCAGACAAGCTTTGTTAATTTCCCTGTAATCACTGCATACTCGAATGGTTACTTATTTCTTATTAACTGGTACAATGTTTGATACCCAATCAATCAAAGAAATGGGTTAAATAAATCTTGATTTTAATAGTTTTTCAACTTCAGCTTTTATAGCAGTAGCTTTTCGTGGATGCACTCAATGCAATATTTGGATAACAATTTTGGTGTCTGGATAAGCCTTAATTTCATGGTATTGGGTGCAGGATCCCCCAAGAGCAGTTTTGGGGCTTAAAGCCCATATTTTGGTACAATTTTGTAATCCTAATGTAAAGACTCCGCATTTTGTGGTCGCGGAGTGCGTAGTTGTTAAAGAGTCATAAGGTTGTACGCCCTTATTTTGATAATGTAATGTCGGCTGTAAAATATCTACCCATGGTCCGCAGACCATGGGATTGTATAAATAGAGCGAAGCTCTAAGTAGTTAAAAACAATCAATCATAACTAATCAATGACGAAGAATTAAGTCATATCTTTGGAGTAAAAGTATAAGTTTGGGTCGTAGCATAGGTAGAGGCTCTGCAGCTGAGTGCGCAGAGGCCTGGTAGTCTACAGCTGAGTGCGCAGACCCTTGCAGCTAAGTGTGTAGGGCGAGTTGAGTCTGTAATAGTTTGGAATTATCAATAAAGAGAAGTATTCTATAATTTTTGCGTCTTTATTTCCTGTTTATGCATCTGTTATATTGGGTATGAATTTCACTTCTAATACTTATATGATGTGCAAATGTGTATAATTGTATTGGTTAAGTGAATGCAAGTAAGAACATTTGTTTATGTGAAGCTAACTAAGATATGTTAATAATATAAGTAAGATACTTAGCGAAGTTTGGGAAATATCACAGATCACTTCCCTAGCAGCGCAAAAGCATATCAACCCCTGGTTAGGGTTGTGCAAAAGTTGATTGTAACAGTTTGTGAAGGTACTGAATGGTAGAATAGAGGGATATGAAACTTGCGCGAAGGCAGGTATATTTGGAATAAACTGACATCACCTCCATCTCAAGGGTGTGAAAACTTGGTTCTAGCATCCCCCCATACTACTACGTGTGAGACTTCAGTCCGCGCTCCATGGGTTGATGCCGAAAAGGCTAGTAATGTAGGGATTTGTTTGGCTTACTAATGCTGGACCTGGGTCAGGGCCCCATAAGCCAACAAATGGTTCCATTGTCGGGACCAGAATCTGCATAAGAGATGTGTGATGTCATATTACTGGAATCCAACTAAGAAAGAAATCGAAGGCTGGTTGGACAGAAGAATTCACGATTTCACGGCGCAGGAGAACAGAAACCCATGACTGTCAAAAATAGTGGGTAGATAGCTACCTGTATACGAAGATCCATGAAATCTTTTTCACCTCTTTCCCTACTGAGTTATACGAGTGGATCGTGAAGCTCGCAGCTAGCCAAGGAAGGGGGAAGCTTGATGGTTCTATTGTGTGGACCCCAGAACTTGTGCAATGTTTGGAAGCATCGAAGGATAAGATTTCGTGTGCCATCGATCAGTGGCTCGATCGCATTATAGGAGGATTTGATACTAAGTTCGCAATCGAAACCTCAGTCAGCTATAGTGAGGTAGAGTGATGGTTTCTCAAAGGACCGCAAGGTAAGTACGTAAAATTTCTGAATACTTGGATTAAAATGTTGTTGTGTGAAAAATGGGTTATGCAGCTACCTTGATGTTCAGGTATACGCGAAGCGGAAGAATTTACTGAAACGAAGGAAATAAGGGTTTAGAGCATAGCCCCTTGATTTCACCACCGCGAAGGGATGAAGAAGGGATCACAAAGTGCTATTCAATTGATAAGATAGGGATTTCCATGAATACCACCTTTGCCCACACCACCTCCATCTTCACCACCATCATGTCCAACTTCACCCGTACCACCTCCACCACCACCGTGATTCGGTATGGCAAGCACAATGAAGTTTCTTATGTTCAAAGGTTTGGGCAATGAGGATCTAGACCAATTCTGGTTCATTGTAAGGGTTGTATGGGAAGCACAAGGTGTTATAAATGACCATATAAAGAAAGTGACATTGGTTAGCGTAATGCAAGATCGCGCGCTGACCTGATATATTAAGTACTCCAACGATAACCCAAATGCGAGAGTTGCAGAAATCCAAGCAACGCTAAATAGGGAATTTAGTAGGCCCAAGTCTGAAGCATAGTTGATTGTAGGATTCAAAGACATCACGATGCTACCAGGTGAGATGCCTTGGGAACGAGATCAGAGGCTAAAATGTATGATCCATGAAGCCAACATGAATTTGATGGATGGACAACATCACGAATGGTTTGTAGCTTCGCTACTACCACACTTAGAGAGTGTGTTATCACAGTAGAAGATAACAACTCAGGCAGAGGTCTTGGAGATTTCCATGAGACACATGAGACTCTGATGCAAGATCCTAATCTAGGATTTTAGCAGATCCACGTGCAACTGAAGAATCTGTGCCTTGAAATGCAAAGCTTGAAGCAGGATAAGACAGTCTGGCTAGAGGTACACGAAGAAGTATGGTGCATGAAATGCAAGAGTCATGGTCATGTCAAATACCACTACCCGGTCTTTAAAAATTACCTTGTAGGAGGAGGACCGATGCCTTTAAGGCTCTAAGCTCAAGCATGACCTAGCATGACACCTTCTTTATGGTGCACGATCTATCAAATAGCTAGAAGACATGCCACGGATAACTACCACTTGTTATAGAAGTATACACAAACTCCGCAATAGTTGTTCTGCAACTTTTGCAGATCAGTGGGACATGATGAGCGTACTTGCAGGAGCTATGAATTGATGATGGACAGAAATCCCACCTACAGGGTTCAGGCTGAAATGTGGCCCCTTGACCAAAATGCAGGCATTGTGCGGATAGGATTTCAGGGGTGCAGATGAGGCCGAGGCGAAGGAGGACCTAGTACAGGTCACAGATAGTTGATTTGCTACAATTGCGGAGGGCCAAGACACTATGCCGGTGATTGAACTGATCCAACGCGACTGTCGTGGAGGTATTTCACATTGTTTGATCATGAGATAGAATATTGTCCTATGCTGATAACTAGGATACGTGAAAAAGGAGTGCTACCGCCTCCCCCGACTTAGAACCTGCAGATGATGAGGTCTGAGCCAAGCGAGGAAGATTCGAACATAAATATAGTGCTCCAAAGTGGGATTGGGATAGGAGAAGACAAAAGGAAACAACCGAAAGATATTACATGGGTTCACAAAGCCTGGGCGAAAGAGGCCAAGTTCGATTTGGAGTGTGCTCAGGAAACCTTGATGGAAGCTAAGAAGAGATTCACTGAGGCCTCCACTTCAGGAAGCAAAGATAGACTAGAGCCAGAGATGGACCCCTCTATGCTGAAAACTTTCCTCGAAACCTGTATGAACTTACTACGTGATAGTAAGGCTGTGAAAGGGTTAAGGAACATATCAATAGATGTGTTGGGACCATGCTAGGTGAACTACGCGTAGTCCACAAGATTGGAAAGCATAAGACTAGGACGGGGCGTGAAATGAGACTCACCGAGTAGATCGAAGAATACGAAATGGATCAAGTCATTCTGGATTTGGGATCAGATGTGAATGTTCTACCGAAACAAACATGGAAGCAAATAGGGTGACCTATGCTGCAATGGTTCCTAACTCGGTTGAGAATGGTAAATGAGCATAAAACCATATCCATGGGGCAACTGCAAGGAATAACCATGGATATTGAGGGAGCGAGCACGCTGGCAGATTTTGAAGTAATAGAGATTGTTGATGACATCAATCCCTACTCCATGCTCTTAGGAATTGACTAGCTTACTGATATGAATGGGGTAATCAATCTGAAGAAGTGAAAAATGATTTTTGAGAAGAAGTCACTGCACATAATAATACCCCTCGATCCTGCTGAAGGATCGCGCTATACAGAGTTGGTCTGCAACAATGAGAGTGATGATGATCTGGACTACATCTACAAGATAACAATGCGAGACAAAGACTGGGAAAATCCCACCATGGATGGGCAGATTACATGGGAGCATGAGAGCTCCTGCACTTTGGATATCGACAAATAAATAGAACACTGAAAAAATCGGTTACATGAAGTAACTACGCTGAATTGCAATATGATAACCAGGTCACTCCGTTGTGTGTCGTCAGATGTAAGAAATCTGCCTACTTATGATGGATTGAATGAGGTCGATGTCTTTTTGGATGTGTTTGAAAGAGAGGTTCCAGAAAAGCAATGCTTCCAGGCCTTGGATTGGGCACTACGTAGTATGCCTGCAAGATGGTTGGGTACGCACAAGGGGAGTTTTGACGAATGACGCGAATGTATAAGAATGATGCGAACATGATTTGGGAATCGTAAGATGTGACTGAAAGACAAGTATGATGAGCAGAATGATCCACACATGCATCTGGCTAAGTGGACACAGGCTTATGGAGAAAAGCCACAACCTGAGTGGGTTCACCTATTTTTTCATACCCTGGATGTTATCCCAATGAATTGGTATGTAGAAATAGAGCTTCACCATGGGACAGGTGAATGGGATATCCTACACAAAGGATTCATGATGACCTTCAGTTTTGAGGATAGATTTAACAATATTGATGAAGCACTATAAGAGGTGAAAGTAGCCATCTTTAGGATACCACAGGATCCTTTAAACCTGATGCGGCCTGAATGGGCTACTCAGCTGAGTTGCACAGTGTAATGTTATAATGTAACTGTTGAAGAAGAGGATGAAGATCTGTGGAAAATTAACATTCCAAAGATGGAAGGCCATCGCGAGGTTCAAGGACTGCAGATAGAGAACCCTGATATAGCCACATTGGTGAAAACTAGACAGGTGAACATTGGTATGGAGGGAGAGCCCAAATTTGCAAAAATTGGAGACTACTAGGATGACACGACAGTGGATAAGGTCACTGAATTACTCTGTGAATATAAGGACTTATTCACCACCAATTTTACGGATTTCAAAGGAATAATCAGAGATCTAGGAGTGATGAAGATCATGTTAAAACCCAACGCGAAGACAGTTAAGCAGAGGCCTTATCACCTAAATCCAAAATACAAGGAGAAGGTCGGCTTAGAGCTAGAAAAAATTCTAGCCGTAGGCATCATTGAGCCTGTGGAAGAGTCTGATTGGGTAAGCCCAATGGTGGTGTAAGAGAAGAAGTAGAATGATGAGATAAGGATATGCGTGGATCTCAGAAGACTGAATGACGCTCGTGTGCATGATCCTTTCTCAACTTTGTTCACAGATGAATTTTTTGACACTGTAGGTGGCCAAGAAGCATACTCCTTCACTGATGGGTTCTCTAGGTACCACCAAATCAAAATCACACCAGAGGATAGGAGAAAGACAACCTTCGCGACTGAGTGGGGTTGTTTTCAATACACTGTAATGCCGTTTGGGCTGAAGAATGCGTCAGCTATCTTTTCGCGCATGGTTGTTGCGGTATTCAAGGAATATATTCATAAGTTCCTCGAGGTTTATTTTGATTACTAGACTATATTTGGACTCGTTAAGTGCCATGTAGTGAGCTTGCACATGATTTTGGATACCTGTTGAAGATACCAGATCACTTTCAACCTCAAGAAGTGTCGATTCTAGTCTTCCCGGACTGGAAGAAAGAATTTCATGTACATGTAGGCACATCATGTATAGCACTAGGGGCAGTACTAACATAGGATGGCAGAGAAGGCTTGGACCACCCTATCATGTTCGCAAGTCGCAGATTATCCAAAGCAGAGAAGAACTATTCCACCACTGAACGTGAGGGACTAGCTGTGGTGTATGCGCTCTAGAAGTATCAACACTACTTGCTAGGAGGTCACTTTAAGATGTATATGGATCACTCTGCACTGAAGCGCTTGGTCAATAATCCTATGTTGGCGGGTGCATCTGCAGATGGATATTATTGTTTCAGGAATATGATTTTGAATTTGTTGTGAAACTTGGAAAATTGAACGTGGGACTTGACCACCTGTCGCGCATTGAGACTGGGGAGGAACCTACTAATTTGGAGGAAGGATTAACTAACATGAAACTTTTTGCTATTTGTGTAGCAGATGGACATTTCGAGGATATAATACATTTCTTGACAATAGGAACTGCGCTGAAAGGATACTCTGTCCAACAAAATAAAGAATTAGTGGTGCGCATGACATATTTCTCTGTCATTTTTGGGCATTTATACAAGATGGGGAATGATGAGATACTGCGAAAGTATGTACCTGAGTTTGAATGAAGTAGCATCCTCACGGATGCTCATGGGGGCACCGTGGGAGGACATTATGCAAGGAGATCAACCACGCAAAAGATTCTACACGTAGGGTTGTTGTGGCCAGCCCTTCATCAGGATTCAAAAGCATATTGCAAGGCGTGCGACGTATGTCAAAGAATAGGTAGGCCATCGTGGAGGGTTGAAATGCCTTTGAATCCACAAATGACATTGCAACCCTTAAAGAAGTGGGCAATAGGTTTTGTAGGACTGATTCAGCCCCAAGGAAAGATAGGTGTGAGGTATATTATCCCTATGACGGAGTACTTGACTTGTTGGGGAAAAGCACAACCGGTGAAGGATTGCACGGGCATGACTACCGCGAAGTTTCTATTTGAGCATGTACTGATGTGATTTGGATGTTTAAAGATCTTGATGAGTGATAGTGGCACACACTTTCTAAATGAGATGATCAATGCACTAACGACAGAATTTTAGGTGTACCATCAGAAGAGCACACCTTATCACCCATAGGCTAACGAGGCAGTGGAAGCATTCAAAAAAGTACTGGAGATAGTGCTTACCAAGGTATGCAATGCTCAGCAAAGTGATTGGGACTTGTGCATACCTGTAGTATTATGGGCTTATCGGACAACGTGTAAGAAGTTGACAGGACAGACACCCTTTAGGCTGGTCTATGGGGTTGAAGCCATAATTCCTATGGAATATATCATCCCTAGTCTGCGCATAGCAGTGCTCACAAATATGACGGATCACAGATTCCAGGAAGAGAGACAGATCGTGGAGCCCAAGAAGAGAGGATCGTGCAGTTGGATGAGCTCGGAGAAGAAATATTTTTGGCTGGATTTCTCCAGCAGGTCCAAAAGCAGCGTGAAAAGGAATGGCACGATTGACATATTAAGCTGCACACCTTTAAGGTGAATGAATTGGTGCTATTATATGACAGTAAGTTTGATAAATTTCTAGGGAAACTCAGAATGCATTGGCTAGGGCCATATGTTATTAAGGAGATTACCGACAGTGGCGTGGTCTAGTTGGTTAAGTTAAATGGAGATCCCTTCCTAGGAAAAGTGAATGGCAGTCATTTTAAGCCATACTCAGGTGGCCCAGCCATATGACTAGCCAACCAAAGCACAGTCTCAGCACTTGTTGGGTAGTGGAGGCCCTGCATAAGGGTTTTCGGGCTCAAAGCCCATAGTTCTGGTAATAGTATGGTAAAGGCTCCACGAGATGTGCGGAGCATGAATTGTAATGAGTCAAGTCAAAGGGTTGTCCACCCAAAAATAATGTAAGAAAATAGAAAATGAGTTGGCTTGCCCATGGTCCGCGGACCATGGGAAGGTATAAATAGAGAAAGATTCTAAGGTTAGAAGTCAGTTTTAATTTTGGATCTTAATGTTATGGGTTTATGAAGGCAATATTCTCTTTGCGACTGTAAATCTGAGTCAAGGGTGTTGGTAGATAGGTAGAGGCTATGCAGCTATGTGCGCAGAGGTCTAGTAGAGTCCGCAGCTATGTGCACAGACCCCTGCAGCTGAGTGCGTAGGGCGGATCTGGTTGTACTAGAAAGGAGATAAATAAAAATAAGAATTTATGAATCATTGTGTTCTGTATCGCGAATCTATTTTTTGCTTATGTTATGAATTTATGCATATTTATGATTGCGTGCACTAGTTGTTACTATTAAATGTTTGCTTAAAGACCTTAAGAGGTAGATCAGATCTATAATAAACTCATTAATAACAAAGAACATAGGCGCGGATCTACACGGAGACCTGAGAGCAGTAAAAAGTAGCATGAGGACACAAAACAGTTTGCGACCCCATCCAAACCACATCTAGGCATCCCAAGGGTGCAGAAACCTGGTTCCAGCACCCTCCCCTACTACCTCGGGTGAGACTTCAATCCGCGCTCTACGGGCTGTTGCCTAAAGGGCTGGTAGTGCGGGATTTGTTTGGCTAAATCACTTCTGAACCTAGGTCAGGCCCCAACAAGCCAACAAATGGTTCTGTTGCTGGGATAGGATCTGCCTAAGGGATGTTTGATGTCGGAACACTAGAACCCTATGAAGAAAGAGATTGAAGATTGGATGGATCAAAAACTGCATGAGTTCGTGGTACAGGAAGATAGAAATCTGCAGATATCTAAGGAAAGGTGGCTGGATCGCTACATATACATAGAAATCCATGAGATCTTCTTCGTGACCTTCTTATTGGAGTTGTACGAGTGGACCGCGAGGCTAGCTGACAGTTGTGGGAAGGTGTAGAATTGATCTGCTAATAGTGTGGACTCCCGAATTGGTGCATAGGCTAGAAGCATATGAAGATAAAATCCCACGGGTGGTAGATCATTGGCTGGATCGGATAATAGGAGGGTTTATCACTGAGTTCGTGATAGACACAACTGTAAGCTATAGCGAAGCAGAAAGGCAATTTCTCTAGGGACCAAGGGGTAAGTACATCAAATCGTTGAATAACTGGATTAAAATGTTGTTATGTGAAAACTGGGTTATGCAAATCCATTGATGTCTGGGGTAACACGGAGCGGAAGAGGCTACTGAGGGTCCAAGGGATTGGAGAACAGTCCTCTAATTTCACTGTTGCATGAAAGCAAAGAGGAACTCGCTGGGTTCTCTCCGAGAAGCGTGGTCCGGTTGATCAAGCAGTGCATTCCACTATTACCACCTCCATCCATGCCCTAACCAACTTCACATACATCAACCCCATATTCACCCACCCCACCTCCACCATCACCGAAGGTTGGAATGGTGAGTGCGATCAAGTTCCCTGTATTTAGAGGCATAGGGAATGAGGAACCAGATCAGTTCTGGTTCATGGTAAAGCAGTTTGGGAAGCCAAAGGCATTACGGATGATAACATCAAAAAGGCTACTCTTGTGAGCACCCTGCAAGATCGTGTGTTGACGTGGTATATAAAGTACTCTAGCAATCACCCGAATGCAGGAATAGCGGCAATCTAGGATGCATTGAACAAAGAATTTAGCCGGCCGAAATCGAAGACGCAGTCGATCATTGGGTTCAAAGAAATCGTGATGCTACCAAGTGAAACCCTGTGGAATCTAGATCAGAGATTGAAGAGTACGATTCGGGAGGATAACATGAAATTGACAGATGCACAACACCACGCGTGGTTTGTGGTGTCTTTGACACCACATCTGAGGATGGTGCTATCACAGCAAAAGATCTCAACCCAAGCAGAAGCATTAGAGATAGCGATGAGGTTGCATGAAACTACAATATAGTATCTAGGGTTGGGAGTTTAGAAAATCCATGCGCAACTACAAAACCTATGCTTAGAGATGTAAAGTTTGAAGCAAGATAGGGTGCCCCGACTGGAGACGTGTGAAGAAGTGTGGTGTATCAAATGCAAAGGCCAAGGGCACGACAAGGATCAATGACCCGTATTCGCGAACTATCTGGCAGGAGTGGGGCCGATGCCATTAAGATTGGAGGTACAAGTAGGGCCAAGTGTGGCACCTGCACTCTGGTGCGTGATTTGTCAAGTAGGAGGAAAGCATGCAACAAACAACTGTCACCTATTTCAGAAGTATACCCAGACCCCACAACAGCTATATTGCAACTTCTATAGATCAGTGGGTCACAATGAGCGAACGTGTCAGAGTTACGAGCTAATGATGGAGAGGACCCCAACCTATAAAGTGAAAACTGAAATGTGAGGTTTCGACCCAGCCGCAGGGCCATGCGGTGGATTCCAACGACGTGGACGAGGGCACAAATAGCAGATTTGTTATAATTATGGAGGGTCGGGGAACTATGCTCACGATTGTATTAACCCAACGAGAATATCTTGTCCATAATGTGAGCAATTTGACCATGAAATGGTAGATTGTCTAACACTGGTTTCCCAAATGTACGAAAAGGGGGTACTACAACTTAGTCCAACTCAAAAATCCAAATGATGAGGTCTAAACCATGCGAAGAGTACCCCAGTGTAAACATGGTACTAAGGAGCGGCGTAAATACAGGGGTAGATGTGAGGAAACAGTCCAGAGAAGATGTGAAGGAACCTGACTTTGAGATGGAACATGTGAAGGGGATGTCTAAGGAATCTAAGACGAGCTTCACGGAAGCCTCTACTCTAGGTAGTAGGGATCCAATTGACCCAGGAATGGATCCCTCAATGCTTACTACCTTTTTAGAGACATGTATGAAGCTGCTACACTACAATAAGGCAATTAAAGGACTATAACAGATGATCATTAGGTGTGCAGGATCAGGGGAGCTGTGCGTAGTACGAAAACTGGGAAAACATGCTCTGCGCACCGGGCGGGAAATGCAAATGACGGCGCAAATCGATGACTATGATATGGATCAAGTCATCTTGGATCTGGGGCCGGATGTGAATGTATTGCCTAAGCAAACGTGGGAACGCATGGGCAGGCCTACACTACAGTGGTCTCCTATTCAACTATGGATGTCCAACCAACAAAAGATATTACCGATGGGAAGATTGCAAGGGGTGATAATGGACATTGAAGGCATAAGTACACAGACAGACTTTGAGGTGATAGAAATTGTTGATGACAGTAATCCATACCCTACGTTGCTAGGAATAGATTGGGCCATGGACATGAATGGGGTCATCAATTTAAAGAGACGAAAGATGACATTCGAGAAAATGTCACTCTGTGTTATAGTTCCACTGGAACCAGCAGAAGGAGCACGCTACACCGAACTGGTGCACGACAAGGATAGTGACGATGGACTAGACTGCATCTACTAGATAATAGCACAAGACCAGGATCGGGTGAATCCCACAGCGGATGACAGAGTCTCATGGGAGCACAATAGTTCCTTCACATCAGATTTAGATGAGGAGATAGAGCGATGGCAGAACCGATTGCATGAAGGCACAATGCTCAACTATAACATGATGATTAGATCACTACGACGTGGAAAACTGAGGTAAGGAATCAAACAGCAAATGATGACACAACAAATGGGGAGGACTTCGACAACCACTGCAGAACTTCAATTGTAGAGCGGAAGCGGCAGGGTGCACTGGAAGGAGTGTTGCGCATGACAATCACACCAGTGTGGGATGCACATAGGAAGATGAGGTGGAATGAGTGCAAAGGTAGAAGGCGGTTGCGTGTATGGGTTGAGGGACTTCGGTGGCAAATGGTACAGTTGTATGTTATACAGCCATCAACCCACCTAAATCTGCATGTGACAGGGGTTCGCTGGGCCAATAAGACCGTAAAAAATGCGGGGTGTGCGAAGAGAACTCTCCCCATGGTCAGACGCAATGAAACCAGGAAAGTGAAGAGAATTTCTCTTACCACTGCCCCTACAGTGCGACCTAAACGTGAGGACCTGGACAAAGGGGCCTAGCAGTTGCAGGAAGCCTTTCGGCGTGACAGCTTGAGACTTCACGAGCTTGATGAAGAGGGGGCAAGGCTAAGGAGGAAAAATGCGAGGCTGGACAAAGAGATTGGCAAATTAAAAATAGGAGTCACACAAATGGGTCGTGCAAATGTGAAAATAAGGGGACCTGACCTAGCCAACCCTCCTACAATACTGGAACAAGTCGTGACCCTGCTATCAAGGTTGCAACTGCACCCTACCGAACGAGGGAGCAGAGAACGCAAGGCACTACTTGATTCAAAGGTAGAAGAAGGGTGCCCACAGCTCGGGCTAGCAGGGAAGAGGAAGTCTCACACGAGAGGTGCGACCACCTGACTATCTATAGGAGGCCTAGTCTTAGCACTCCACGCAGTTGAAAGAGGGCATGGGAATATAAATAAATCTGCAGGAAGGTTGCATGATTCGAATGTGGTGCGTAGGGCCAGTAGGAAGCATAGAACGCATCCGCGTACTAGGGATTGCGCTGCCACATGGGAAGGATGGAAGGTGACTGTTGCAGATACTGTTCATGATAAGGTGTCCCATTTAAGACACCGAGGAGTTGGAAACGAACCATTAAGACACAGGGCTGAATGGAATTTCCATGAAAATCGCATTAATGAGCCACGAATGAGGAGCATGACCGAATTTGAAGTCGAGAAGGTATATAAAGCATAGGTGGCTTATTACCACTCACCCTTTGGCCTCTTGCATAGTAAGTTGTTCTGGGTTCAAATAGAGAGGCCCAGGATGAATGAGGCAGTCATAAAATCAAGCCCATGGTTTCAAGAATTGCCAAAGGTAATACAGGAGTCCCTACTTAGGTCGATGGGAGGGACAGTTGATGTCCCTAAATCACCCAGGATGTCATGGACCAAGAAGAACCCACAAGTAGCAGGACCGGTCCAGATGTCTCCGCGAAACCCACGATTCGGAAAATTGTCAATGGAGGAAAAAGGTAAAACCATTACTATTGAGAGCAATGAAGAGGAAGAAGATCCTCTGACCTTTGTCGAAGAAATAGAACCAGAAGAAGAGATGGAAGAAGATATCTAGCCAGAACGGGCTCCAACAAAGTGGCCTAAGTATGTTCCTCCAAGGAAAAAGATGGCCAAGGTACCTAAATATTTAGATGCAGTTGACAGCACACTCATCACCCCATCTCTCCCTAAAGGGGTTCTGCTCGAAGGAACAGTGATCGACCGCATCCCTACTATGAAATTTGAAGACTGGGACCTTGCGAACTGTCAGGCCAGGCAGTAACTCCATAAGGCAAAAATGATTTGACTGTCTTATTCCATCAAGTAGGTGTTTGTTATATACATGAGGGAGAGACTGTTCAGTTCATCTCCCGATGACTGTTCATATTTCTAATTTATTTATTTACATAAATTCACCCAATCACAAGGATTAGGTGTCAACATTCCCCCCTTAATCTGAAGGGATGTTGGTGAGTCCAAGCATCATTCTGAATCGTTCAGGCTTTTCTCTTCCAAGCGCTTTGGTGAAGATGTCTGCAATTTTCTCATTTGTGGAACAATGACAGAGATGGATTGTTTTGGCCTCAACATGATGTCAAATTAGATGATATTTAGTATTGATGTGCTTCGTTCGATCATGGAATTTTGGGTTCTTGGCCAACTTTATTGCAGAAGTATTGTTAATCATGAATGGAGTTGATTATACTTATTTTACCTACAAATCTTCAAGAATTTTCTTGAGCCACACAATTTCTTTTGTTGCTTCAGCTGCTACCATGTATTCTGCTTCTGTTGTGGAATCTGCTGGAACTAGTTGTTTGTGTGATCTCCAGGAGACAGCTCCTGATCCAAGACTCATAGCATATTCTAAAGTTGATACTCCAGTTTCTTTGTCTCCATCAAAGTCTGAATTAGAGTATCCAATCAAGCTGAAGTCATCCACCTGTGTGTACTTGATTCCAAAGTCTTGAGTTCCCTTCAAGGACCTTAAAAATCTTTTTGTAGCAGACCAATGTCCCTCACAAGGCTTTTGCATAAACCTGCAGAGGATTCCAACAACAAACAAAATGTTTAGTCTAGTAGTAGTTAGGTAGTTGAGACTTCCTACAAGCTATCTATACTTTGTTGCATCCTCAAATTCTTTTCCTTCAATAGATGTGATCTTTAAGTTTTGTTCCATTGGAGTAGTAAGAGGATTGCACTCTGTCATGCCAAACCTGTTCAACAGATCTCCAATGTATTCCTTTTGAGAAAGAAATATGGACTTTGGATGTTGGGTTACTTCAATGCCAAGATAGTAATGAACATAGCCCAAATCAATCATTTCAAAAATTTTCCCCAATTCCTTCTTTATGGATGCAATGTAGCTCTCATTGTTCCCTGTCATCAAAAGATCGTCTACGTATACAACTATTTTTCCAACTTTCTTTACAAATAAAGTTGCATCATCAAGATCAAAATGTTTGAAATTGAGTTTCAGAAGATGCTCAGTTAGTTTTTCATACCAGGCTCGCAGTGCTTGTTTGAGGCCATACAAGGACTTCACAAGTTTGCATACTTTATGTTCATATCCTTTCGAAGCAAATCCTTTAGGCTGGGACATAAAAACATTCTCTTTTAGATCTCCATTCAATAAAGTAGTTCTTACATCCATTTGATGGACTTTCCAACCATTCTGAGCTGCTAGTGCAAAGAGTGTCCAGATAGTAGCCCATTTTTTTGTGGGGGAAAAAGTCTCCTCATAATCAACCCCTTCCTTCCGTGCAAAAACTTTTGCCACAATCCTAGATTTTTTCTTGTCAAGTGAGCCGTCAGCTTTATACTTGTTCTTGTAGACCCACTTGTAGCCAATTCGTTTGGTTCCTAATGGAGGATCAACCAACTTCCAAGTGACGTTCTTTATGAGGGAATCATACTCCTTTTGCATCACTTCTTTCCATTCATCATAAGAAGTAGCTTCTTTGAAGGAAGTTGGTTCAAAATCTATAGACAAGTTTAATTCACAATCATAAGAAACATCCATTTCAACAGGTGAATTAGAGTCATCTACATCACCTCCATTTTTCTGGTTTGAATTTCGAGTTCCTGTCTTTCCAACCTCATTAGGATGAACACTTTCAAGTGTATTTGTCTGCCACTTTGGGGGACCTTTCTCAGATGGTCCAGGCTGCTCCATTGATAGAGTTGGGACTGAATCAAGATTGAGTCTCCCAATTCTATCAATTACATCACTTAAAGCATCATTCGTTGTTGGAATTTCATGCGGGGGAGAGTGTTCTTCAGAAGAAGATTTCACATGTTGATCTACTATAGGTATCCCCCCTTCAAGATGTGGAATATGATTATCAACTTCATGAAATGATTTTGCTTTTGCGAATTTATCCAAGCGATCAAGTTGCCGCTCAACAACATTGTCAGTTTTGGATGATTCAAGTAAAATTACATCTCTAGATACAACAAATTTCTTATTTACTTCATCATAGAGGCAGTATGCTTTGGAGGTGTTTGAGTACCCCAGGAAGATACACTTATGACTTCTAGCACCAAGTTTGTTTCTATGTACCTTTGGTATCAAAGCATAACAGGTGGAACCAAAGACCCTGAGATGTTTTACCGAAGGAACATGTCCATACCACATTTCATAAGGATTCTTGTTTCTAATAGCATTAGATGGAAACCTATTCTTTATATATGCAACAGATAGAACAACATCAGCCCAAAACATTATCTTTACATTTTTGAAGAAGAGCATGGATCGTACCATATTTAAGATTGTTCTATTCATTCTTTCAGCTACACCATTATGTAGGGGATTATAAGGCACAGTTGTTTGATGTTTGATCCCATGTTGGCGAAGATAGTTTTCAAATTCATTTTATGTGTATTCTTTTCCATATTCAGTGCGAATAGACCCAATATGAGATTGTGCATCATTTTCAATCCATTTATGAAAATTATAGAATGTTTGAAAAGCATCAGATTTGTTCTTCAACAAATAAACCCAACACATTATGGTGTAGTCATCAATAAATGTCATGATATATTTATTTCCATTTGCAGAAGTAACAGGCATTGGACCACATAAATCTAAATGAATGAGTTCAATTTTTCTATGTGCTCTTGAATGTGAATCATGAAAAGACTGTTTGCTATGCTTTCCTAGAATGCAAGCATCACATTGCTTAAGTTTTCTAGGAATTGTAGGCAAACCAGCAACACCATTTTTCTTCAACAAGCGGAGACTGTCATAGTTCAAATGTCCAAATGATTCGACTGTCTTAGTTCAAATGTCCAAATCTAGCATGCCATAATAAACTTGATGGAAGTGTACCTTCTTCATGATGAGAATTGTAAGAGAAATTTTGTGCATGAGCGGAGGTTCCTTGCAGTTTGAAAAGCCTTTCTTCTTCTATTCCCCTCATGACAAGTGAGTGGTCAGATGCTTTTCTTACCTCAAGCTTTCCATCAAACATATGAAGGGAGTGACCTTGCTGGCGAATGTGGACCAAGGACAGCAAGTTTCTCTTGAGATGTGGGAGATATAGAACATGATCCAGAAGAAAGTCTGGAAGACCAAGCAGTTTAAGCCTGATTGTGCCAAGCCCTGATGGATTGATTTTTGATTGATCTGCAAAGTATACTGCTCCATTAACATTGTTAGTGAAATCTTCAAAAAAATATTTTCTATGAGTCATGTGGCAGGTTTCTCCTGAATCAAGCAACCAATGATTTTTCCAAGAAGCAAGTGAAGCATTAAATAAATCTTCATTTACTCCAATGTTACATTGTGCCACAACATAGTGATCGTATTTAGGTGCTTTACCTTTGTCTGTATCATCAGTTTTACCTTTCTGTTGGTTTCTTTTCTGCTCAATTTTGTCCCATGGTAGCTTGCATGTAGAGGCATCATGTGATCCATTTCTTTTGCAGCAAATGCAATGCAAATCTACCTTTTATCCTTGAGAATGTCTACCCCCCTGCCTCTAACATATCTTCCTCTTCCTCTTCGACCACCTCTTCCTCTTGTAGAATCTTGAGCAGGATGATTTTCTTTATGAGCAAGGCACACAACCTCTTCAGAAGATTCAGCGGTTGTCTTCTTTCCAAAAGCTTTCTCTCTTTCAGCAAACTTTTTCACAAGAGAGTCAAAGGTTATATCTTTGATATTTCCATTTGCTTGCAATGACTCAAGATAATTGGAGTAAGTAGGATAAAGTGCTTTGAGAAAAGAAATAAGAGGAATATCCAATTCAACTTTAGTGGGTTTGATGTCATGCATTATGGACTTTACTTCAGATGCAAGAGCAAGACGATCATTATTTTACAGTTCAAGAGTGAAGAGTTTAATCATGAGTTGAACAACTTCAAGTGTAGAATGTGAGTCACAGAGTTCTTTCAGCTTTTGTAAGGCTTCAAAGGGAGTTGAATATGACGAAATATGGTGACTCACCACTTCATTTACAGATGTTGCGATTAATGCATAAGCTTTGCTATTCTTGTTTTCCCAAATGACGAGCTCTTTGTCTGAGGTAGGTTGTACTGGTTCATTGTCTCCATCTCTGACACACACTCCTTTCCACAACTCATTGAAAATGAGGGTGTGTTTTATCATCCGGGACCATTCAGGATAGTTCTCCTTGCCAGTGAGAACTATTCCCACCATGGATATGATTGAATGCATTCTGTAACAAAAAACTTCTGCTGCAAAATTTTACTCTTAATGGGAAACAATATACATTTGATATGATGGGACAGCAAAGTCAACTTGTATACCACGCTTGGCCAAAAAAAAACTTCAACATATGGCCAAAAATTTCAGCGTTCAATAAGACTATTGTTAATATAATGTCAAGAACTTCAACACATACAAAGACAACAGCTTTAATATACCACAATACCAGCCTCTTAGAACTAAAATCTTGACAAGTATGCTCATCTCCCAGCTATAGGAATTGAGAAGTACAACACTGAGACTGATCTCAGATCACCAAGAGTTACCATGAAAATCACGTTGCCAATTAATGAGCGGCCACTTACCGGTGCTATTCAATATACCATTCATCATAAACTATTCAATATACCATTCACCATTTTTTTTTACCATACATTATATGCCTTATTTTTATTATAAAAGACTCAATAATGGAACAGGTCTTCATAAAATATATGTGCCTCCTTTTAAAATGACACTAATGGAACACTGTCTTCAAGCATACCATATATCACTTATGACCATTCACGTGACAACGACTCTTCGCTTAATACAATCAAATATCAATATCGCCATTGAAGGGTGAGCATTGAGCAAAGAAGTTTCCAGTCCATCAGATTAAAAGAAAAACCCTGAGCAAGTGCCCGTGAGCTACAAATCTGAGTTCAATGCTCGAACCTTGCTATTACTAAACCGACCCGCAAAATTTTCTTGTCCGGCTGTTTATTAAATGGCTTGAGACTCCCTTGTGAATCTTATTCAATATCAATAAGAGCGGAAAGTTTTTTTTAAATCAATATTGACAGAGGAGGAACCAAATAGCTACCATTATTTTAGTTCAACAAATTGAATAAGGATTGCTTCTATCTTCAGGAAAATGTTGTGTGCATAACCTGAAAACGCCGATGAACTTTGCGCGGTGACAAAATCGAATCCTCTACCATCGCAAAAACTTGAGGGAGCTCCAAATTAAATGAACACAGGGCCGAGAAAAGCGTCTTTTGCGCACTCTCAAATCAAACGAACTGTTGTGACAATGTATTACAGTGAACCAGGCCTGGAATTTGAGAAATCCAACAAACAGTGGAAAAGTTTTCTCGATAGACTCAGCTGATTAAGACCATAAAGAATGACAAGTGGTTCATGGCACGCTCGCATAGATGTTTCACGTTATGGAAAAAATCATTATGTTGACAGTCCAGAGAACGCAGGTAATGCAGGGGTCAGGACTGTAAATATGGAATATGGCAGACAGAGGGCGCAGGCAGTGTCAGGCAGCAACGTTCAGGTGATAGTGTGGAGCAGGCTACCACATTTATGAACAGGCAGCATTTTTGAATGGAGAGCAGAGGAGCAGAGGAGCAGAATAGGGAGTTACAAAGGGCATTAAAGGCTAAAAAAAAGAGCTGGCTCTGATACCATGTCAGGCCAGGCAGTAACTCCATAAGGCAAAAATGATTCAACTGTCTTATTCCATCAGGTAGGTGTTTGTTATATACATGAGGGAGAGACTGTTCAGTTCATCTCCCGATGACTGTTCATATTTCTAATTTATTTATTTACATAAATTCACCCAATCACAAGGATTAGGTGTCAACACAGACACTAAGAAGTTTCCCCATTTGGAAACTAGCGAATTTATGGAGCAAAGCACGGAGGAGGCTATTACAACACTACAGCTGCAGGAATGGCTGCGAAAGGTGGAGGAGGTTGGGCTACTCTGCCTCCTGTCAATTCCACATTTTCATCGGCCCCCCATTACAATATTGATCGTTAGACAACTGCTCTGCCTGGTACACAATGGCTACTTATGGATAGACAAACCCATCCCCATCATGGCGGAGCTCATTCATAAGATCTCCCACCGGATTACCCCTTAAAATAGGCTTTTTAATCCATTGTTAGATAGCCTTGATCCTTGAACCTTCAGCCAGCCTTGATGGAGCCCCATCACCCCACCTTCAAACCAAAACTAAACAATGATCCCCTGACTTTATCATCCATCTCTGACACCATCCTATCCTGACTCTCACACACCCTCAACAAAATCTTGGGTGTGACTTCCAGCTTCCAGGTGACTTCAAGCTTCCAGCTTCCTGCTTCCAGACTCTCTCACACCCTCAAAAAACAGCTTCCCTATGAAGGATGGGACCCTGTGGAAATAGTTAATATGAGTGGTGATTTGATGATGACAAAGGCCCTGAAAAACAAATACAAATTGGAGAAAAAGTAGAGAGGGTATGCTATTATGATTATTCAGGACAAAGGGGTCCGCATTTCTACCCAGTTGCTAGCAGGAAAAGTGATGAGGAAATGTCGAGGCAATGAGGTCCCAGCAGTGGTCATCGCATTAGCTGAGCAATGCACAGAAGGGGAATGGTTCAATTGGGTGTAGTTCCTCTGTGACGAATTCCTGACCAATTGCAGAGAGGCCCAGGAGGAGGGTAAAACCTTCCACTATGCGTAGTTGCTATTATCCATCCTATTGGTTACAAGTGAATTACCCGAAGATAGTCATTTTCCATCACTCGAACAAGATTGGCCAGAGGCTACAAAATACGCATCGCTCTGGGCGACAAAGGATGCCGCCAGAATCCGAGACATCAAGATTTTTTGGATACTCATGGATGCGAACATACGACAATGGATCAACTAGCAACCCTGTCTATCTACCGAGTTTTATGAAAGTGTGAAGAACATAGCTAATTTTAAGGAAAATATGCACCATGTATACATCTGGGCATGCAAAGATCCAGAACAGATGTGGACAACACTTCCCTTCATTGCCATCGACGAGGCTATTTTTGCAGTGTTGGATACCTGGCCACCGGAGTGGCATGGACCAAATGTAGTAGGGAACGATGAGACCACCATCTAAAAACAAAAGGTTGAGGCCAAGCACTTAGCACAACAGAAGCGGAACAAACAGTATGCTATGGAAGTATGGGCGACCTGGAAGGTAGGGAAAGTTTCTATAGGAAAGGTGACAGTAGGAGGGGCTACTACAACAAAGGATGAAAGTGGCCCAAATGTGACCACAAAGCCAGATACGGATACAAGGACAGAAGGTGCGACACCAACCACCACCAGTTTGCCCTTAAAAATATCGCGACCGACAGAATGGGAAAAGTCATGAAAGAAGACCAAGGCGTCTAAATTGGATGAGGAAATAATCACATTGACTAAAGGTGACCTATATGATCTAGGGGATACAGTTTGCAAAGTCACTCAGGAAACACTCGATGAGGCCATGATGGAGCAAAAGACTATGTTGGGGGCGCTCAGTGCGCAGCTGCAGGAACTCGGCACATGGGCCCTGTAGCCGAGAATAGTCGCTACCCATGGAGCTACGGGTATGTCAACAATTGAGTAGTTGTTGCAGGCCAAAGTGGCTAATGCTATCACACTCCTGGTAGGAGCATTAACAATAGACAATGCGGAGGACAGAGCTGTCGTGGGCTGGCTTACGGGGCTTGGATTAAATTTGGCTACCCTCCCCCATGAGAACTTATACCAGCTTCAAAACGACATAACAACTGAGCTCTACGCTAGGGAAGGACGTGCGGTGCAGGTACTCAGTGAGAAACGAATTAACATCAAGCAGTTGAGTCTCCAACATGATGAAACAATTGCACAAAATTGGTAGCTGGAGCAAATTGTGGGGGAAGCGTGTTGTCGTGCCCCTAAGCTCGATATTGTGGCAGATTTACTTGTTGGCATACAGATCCACAAGTTGGCCAGTGGGTTCTGTGAAGCAAAGGAAGAAGTAGCGAGGATCCAGTTGGCCCTCAACTTGCAGATCGCAGAACTGAAACTGAAATCACAACCCTCTACACCACCGAAGGTCACAGAGCAGCGAAAAGGCATCATTCAATCCGAGCGGGAAACAATAGCACATGCCATGTAGGAGTGCGCCAGCTTGATGGATCAGTGACTTAGTACGGTCACTTCGGTACAGGAAGACCCAACCTTATAGTGGTTGGAAATAGAAGAAAGGGAGTTACAACTAGCCTATGATAACGTCAGGGGGACTACACAGACGATTGCTATTACGCAGCGCTTGGCCAAGATGAGGGAGGCCCAAGATACGAGTTGATGCCGCTTGACAGAAGGAAGCAGTGATTAAAGAATGAATCTAGCCTTGGCTTGATGAGGCATTCATGGTTTCCACCACCATCGAGCGAAAGATGGCACACATGCAGGCAGTATATGAACCCGGACAAGCAACTAAAATGGATACTGATGCATCGGTGGCTCGCGTAGAATAGGTACAATAGATGGTGGAAGATTTTTTTGTGAGTGTAAGTGAAGCACAAAAGTTGCTAAATGACCTCCACGTGAAGATGGCCACACTAGCCAAGTGACTCAGGACGAGTCACGATGATTGTGTTGGGGGCCTGTTGGGTAGTGAAGGCCCCAAGTAAGGGTTTTGGGGCTCAAAGCCCACAATTTTGGTAATAATATGGTAGAGGCTCTGCGAGATGCACGGAGTGTGAATTGTAATGAGTCAATTCAAAGGGTTGTCCGCCTGAAAATAATGTAAGAAAATAGAAAGTGAGTCAGCTTGCCCATGGTTTGTAGACCATGGGAAGGTATAAATAGAGCAAGGTTCTAAGGTTAGAAGTCAGTTTTTGTTTTGGATCTTAATCTTCTGCATTTATGAAGGAAATATTCTCTCTGCATCTGTAAGTCTGAGACAAGGGTGTCGGTAGATAGGTAGAGGCTCTGCAGCTATGTGCGCAGAGGCCTAGTAGAGTCCGCAGCTGTGTGTGCGGACCCCTGCAGCTGAGTGCATAGGGCGGATCTGGTTGTACTAGAAAGGAGATAAATAAAGATAAGAATTTTTGAATCATTGGCTATATCGCGAATCTATCTGTTTCTTATGTTCTAAATTTATGCATATTTATTATTGCACGCACTAGTTGTTACTGTTAAATGTTTGCTTAAAGACCTTAAGAGGTAGATCAGATCTATAATAAACTCGTTAATAACAAAGCACATAGGCGCGAATCTACGTGAAGGCCTGAGAGGAGTACAGAGTAGTGCGAGGACACAGAACGGTTCGCGACCCCATCCAGACCACATATAGACATCCCAAGGGTGCGGAAACTTGGTTCCAGCACCCTCCCCTACTACCTTAGGTGAGACTTCAGTCCGTGCTCTGCGAGCTGTTATCGAAAGGGCCGGTAGTGCGGGATTTGTTTGGCTAAATCACTTTTGAACCTGGGTCAAGCCCCAACAAGCCAACAGCCCTCCAGGTAGCTGAAAGGAGGTGCGGGACTATAAACTACATTGTCTGGGAGCTATGTAATGTCAAGACTGCACGAAGCAAAGAAGTGTCACAGGGTCCGCGAGAGTGTGAAGACAGCTGTACTGGCATGTAGGTCTGCCAGAAAGTGACCATTAAAGTCACTATTCATGATTTGATGGTTGGTTTTAGGCCAAATGGAGCAGGCGACAGGCATTTAAGGAAAACTTTATGGGCTAGATTCTTGAAAAATTGTCGCCAATCTAGCATTAATGGGTCGAATGTGGGGGCAATAGTCGAATTCAAATTCGAAAGGCCCTATAAATTACAAGTCACTGTCGAGAAAACAACACTTGCCATTTTGAGAACTGAGCTGTTGTGCTATCAACTTTGTATGGACCTTTTGAACTTTGAGGCTTGGAGAGAAAGTTTGGTGTTTGAAACCTTTCCAAAGGAGACGCAGGACCTTCTAAGTAGACTGATGTCGACACCCACGAAAGCCACACAGGAAATTGTGGAAGTGGAAGCCCTAGAGAGCACCGAATAATCGTTGAGGTCCCTAAATCACTGCGAACACCGAGACCTAAGAAGGATAAGCAGGCCATGATCCTGGTACGCGTCTCGCCCATAAATCCACTGAGGACCAAGCTCACCTTACAAGAAAAGGGGAAAGCCATCAATCTAGAGGTTGAAGAAGAGGAAGAATTTGAATAATTCTTGGTAGATGAGGAGGATGTAGAGATGGATGTTGAAACCCAGGGTGCAGACCCTATTACTTGCGTTCCTGAATATGTGCCTCAGCACAAGGGTAAAGCCAAGCTGCTGAAGGATATATATGAGAGCAAGAGCTCTCTGCAAACTCCTTTACCCCTAGACGATATTATTTTTGAGGGACTGCACTTGGGGCGAGTTCGTGTGTTGAAATTTGAAGATTGGGACCTCGTAGACCATAAGAGGTTCTCGCATTTAGCGACTATGAAGCTAATGCACTAGAGGATTGATGAGACTACTGAAACAATTCAATTAGAGCCACGCATATGGCTCAGAGGTGTAGAAAAAGCACGATTGCTAAACCTGCTCTGGGTGCCGCATTACCACCGTGCCCTAGTGACCGTCTTCGTCATCAGACAAATTCTCTACTTGGTGCATGATGGGTGTTTGTTGCTAGAAGAGCCCATCCCCATCACAAACCATCTAATTCACCAAATTACACAAATTCATTACTCAGGGGAGGATCCAACCAACATTTCTAAAGGAAAAGGTGCCGAGTTGGCCCTCGCAGAAGTAATGAAGAAGAGGTTCAAGTTGGAGAAGAAGAAGCAAGGATATGCCATCTCCAACATTAACAATCCTACAGTCAAGGTCGTGACACAATTCCTAGTAGGGAAGGTAATGTGGAAGTGTTGCACGGATGAGGTGCCCACGCCCGTAGTTGCACTAGAAAACCAATGTGCAGAAGTAGTCCAGTTCAACTGGGTGAACTATCTATGCGACGAGTTCCTTGCAAACTGTTATGAGGCATAGGAACAGTGCAAAACGTTTCATTACTCATGGCTCCTGTTGTCAATAGTACTGGTGGCATGGGAGTTGCCCGAAGATATCCAGTTCACCTCGGTCATGCAAGACCTTCCAGAGGTAGCGAAGTATGCTTCGCTGTGGGCGACCAGGGATGCGTAGCGGATAAAGGAGAGAAAGATATTTTGGATAACAATGGAGATGAATATCCAGATGGGGATCAATTTCATTCCACGGTTGTTGCCCACAGTATATAATAGTTTACAGAGCCTTGCAGAGTTCAAAGAAAATTTCCACCATGTCTTCATCAGGGTGCGAAAAGACCCTACGAAGACGTGGCATGATTTACCATACCTGGTGACTGACGATGTGATATTCGCAATCCTTCAGTCTTGGCCACCAGAGTGGCACACTCCAGCAGGCTCCGCGGTGGAAACAGAAAAGTCTGCCATGTAGTGCAAGAAGGAAGAGACAAAGCTTCGAATAGTGCAATTGGAAGAGAAGCATAGGAAAGAGGAAGCAGAGGCTAAGGCTCTATCAGCACATGATGCCGTGAAGCTGGTAGAATAACAGAAAATAGGAGAAGAAGAGCACGAAGGATAGAAGTCACCTTTGCCCTAACTAGAGACAGACATAGAAAAAGGTGGTGTAGACCCAGAGAAGACGTCCTCCTAGCTCAAGCGTCCATGACCACGAGAGCAGTTAGTGACGTGGAAGAAAACCAAGGCATCTAAAACGTCCTTCGCCCCAATCACCCTCACTAGGGGGGATTTGCATAACATCGAAAAAATAATGAGGGATGTCACCACAGAGGCCCTCCAACAATTTGAAGAACAACAATAGCTGGTATTGGGGGCTCTCAGAACAGAGTTGCAGGAGTCACAGGTACGCACTACATAGTCTGGCATAGTGTCCACTAGCCTTTTAATCGCCACTTTGGCTACCGAGGAAATTTTGGACACAAGGGTGACCAACATGAAAGTGCTACTAGATGGGGAACTCACTATAGAGAAGGAGGTCAACAGGGGCACGTTCAGTAGTTTGAAACGGGTCAGATTAAATATGGCCATGCTCCCTTGGGAGACACTGTATCTCTTATAGGATGGAGTCACCACGGAACTTCGAGCCAAGGAGAGTTGCCCACTGCAGGTGTTGAGCAAGCAGCGCATCAACATTGAGCAGTTGGATGTACAACGCAATGAAACAGTGGAGCAGAATAGGCAAATAATGTAGGTTGTAGAGGAAGCCTATTGGATGGTCCCGGAGTTGGACATTCAAGCAGAAGAACTGGTGGAGGCGCACGTCCGCAAATTGGCCACAAGGGTGTGTGACGCTAGAGTTGCGATGGCCAGGGTTCAACTGGAGTTGAACCTGCAGATCACAGAACTGCAGTTGAAGGCTCAGCCTTCAACTCTGCCAAAAATCAAGGAACAACAAACCACTATTGTTACAGCAGCAATAGTGGTGGTTGACAGCGCAGTGGCAGACTGCATGCATTTGTTAGAACAATCATTCGAGGTTTGAACCACCCTGTAGGAGGACTTGAATGTACAACACCTAGAGACAGAGGTGCGCGAACTACAACAGAAGTATGACGAAGTAAAAGGGACCGCATAGACGCTTTCCATTACACATAGGCTTGCAAGGATGCAGGAGGCAAAGGCACTCAAGGAACAGGTGGATGCCTCTCGGCGTAAGGAAGCAGTCTTTGAAGCATGCCTACAACCTCTCCATTGAAGCAAAGGTCGCGCAACTGCAAGGAACTCAGCAGAGAATTCAGGGCAGCAGTTCAGCAGTAGTGGTCACCAAATAGTGTGTGGAGGAAGCTCAGCAGGCAACTGCTTAGTGCACTACCAAAGTTGCATCGATCCAAGTAGATCTAGGAGGTCTTCATGCTAAGATCTACGCACCTATAGAGTGACTTGAGGGCGAGTCATGAAATTTGTGTTGGGGGCCTGTTGGGCGCGGGATCCCCCAAGAGTAGTTTTGGGGCTTAAAGCCCATATTTTGGTCCAATTTTGTAATCCTAATGTAAATACTCTACATTTTATGGTCACGGAGTGCATAGTTGTTAAAGAGTCATAGGGTTTTCCGCCCTTATTTTGATAATGTAATGTCAGCTGTAGAAGATCTACCCATGGTCCGTGGACCACGGGATTGTATAAATAGAGCGAAGCTCTATGTAGTTAAAAACAATCAATCAGAACTAATCAATGACGAAGAATTAAGTCATATCTTTGGAGTAAAAGTCTAAGTTTGGGTCCTAGCATAGATAGAGGCTCTGCAATTGAGTGCGCAGAGGCCTAGTAGTCTGCAACTAAGTGCGTGGTGTGTCTTTATTTCCTGTTTATGCATCTATTATATTGGGTATGAATTTCACTTCTAAGACTTATATGATGTGCGAATGTGTATAACTATATTGGTTAAGTGAACGCAAGTAAGAACATCTTTTTATGCGAAGCTAACTAAGATCTGTTAATAAGATAAGTAAGATACTTAGCGAAGTTTGGGAAATATCACAGTTCGCTACCCTAGCAGTGTGCAAGCATATCAGCCCTTGGTTAGGGCTACATGAAAGCCAATTGTAACAGTTCGTGAAGGTACTGAAGGGTAGAACATAGGGATAAGAAACCTACACGAAGTTAGGTATAGTTGGAATAAAATAACATCACATCCATCTCAAGGGTACAGAAACTTGGTTCCAACATCCCCCCATACTGCTTCGGGTAATACTTCAATCGACACTCCACGGGCTGATGCTGAAAGGGCCAGTAGTGTAGGGATTTGTTTGGTTAACTAATGCTGAACCTGGGTCAAGCCCCCATAATCTAACAGATTCCTAGCATTTCTTCATAAGACCAGGCAAAAATGTCACAAAATCCCTCGAATAGGGCTTTATATGTTTGAATTTCTTCAAAAGAACAAGAAACACCTATATGAATATTATTAGTAATTCCTGGTTTCACTGAGATGTTTATTGGCATAGTTTCTGATATGATTTCTAAATTATTTTTAGATTTAGAATGAAGGACAAACATTAGGCATTTGGGATTATTCACAATCTTAGGTGAAAATGTAGATGAAAAATTATTCTCAATTTTGTCAAGGCAGGGTAAGAAAGATGAGCGATGATGGTAATCGTTCCATGGCATTTCATACAAAGTTATTACCTCCATAATGCCTTCATCAATTATAAACTCTTTATCAAAAGGATCAAGTGTTGATATTGGTTCTAAACATGACAAATGAGAATAATAATTGATGATCATATTCACTCGATAATTTTTATACGGTGATGGGTTGGAAAAGGATTAAACTGCCTCATAAGCTAATTCAAAAGGACTAAGGGGCATTTGATTTTAATACAAGGCTAATCCTCACTCTAAAGGCACTTTCCAAGGATCTAAAGATTCAAAAGTGCTTGATGTAATCATATTGTCCTGGCAAACATTATGAGGAAGATTTGGTGGAGGGAACGCGAAATTTACCATAAGAGATGAGTCTTTAAGAAGACCAACACCAACATCCTCATATGTAGTAATTGATTTTCCAACAAAAGGAACTCTACTAGTAGAGTTAGGGTCCGAAGTGTAATAGGATAGTTGGTCTACTTTCGTAATTTTTCCTTTATGAGGAAACATAATCATTCAAAAAAATGATCGGACCATGATAGACATGGTGTAAGTCCAACTTTGGCTCGGTAACAACTTATAATCAAGTTGAGTTTCAATGACCTCAACTTCAATTACAACCATTTTACCTTCTAATTCTATAGGTAGGAAGTTCAAAATTCCATAAGGTCAAAAACATCTTCCATCAAAGGATTTCAAAGTCGTGGGAGACTGGTTGATAGATAGAGAACCTAAATCTCTCCAACAAGTGATAGACATAATGCATGTAGATGCTCCTTCATCAATTATCATTCAAAAAACTCATTTGGTCTTGAAAAAAACTAGTATTTGGAGGGCCAATTGATGTGAGAGTCTAGGTACATGATTTTCGAGATAAAAATTGATTAGATTAGAGCCTTGGGGATCCAATTCTCCTATGGATATAACAATAAGTTCCTTTGTGCTAGAAAAGTCTACAACACTTTGAGAGTCGACATTGTTGAAGGTGACATAGCCAAATCTTCAACAATATTGTAATTCTGAGCAGCTCTAGCATGAGGATTAAAAGCTGACTTTTGAATAACACCCTTAGGAGGCGGTCGAATTACAATATAAGGATTAGGTTTTTCAATTTGTAAAGGTTGAGAAAGAGGAGGAGCTGATGTGGAAGAATGACTAGGTGAATTGGAATCATTTCCATCTACACTAGGACTTTTAGATCCATAGTCTTTGGAGCTTGTAGCTACCATAACTTGTGAAGATATCATCCTGATCTTTGTCGATGTGGAAGAAGAAGATGGGTTATGAGAAACCATATTACTATCTTGAGAAGGAAATGGATCCTTCAAAATAGCAGGAGTAGGTGAACCCTTAATGAATTTAGAAACTTCAACGCGGTAAGGGAATTCCTTGGTGTAATGATCATCATCACATATTGAACAGGGATAGAGAGGCTTCTTCTTTTCATTAGACGGTTCATTCTTGTTTGATTTCTCCTTGGGAGTAGTTTCTTGTTTGGTTTTTCCCTTTCCTTTATTTTTACCTTCAGATTTCTTGTCTTTGCCAGTAGATGAATCTACGACATTTATTTTAGAAGTCAGGAGAAGGATCTTCTTTGAGTGAATCTAGTAAGGCCAAAATTTGAGTCTTCTTAGAATTTTTCATTTTGGTCTTAGATTTTTGGCTAACAGAACCAATCATGCCATCAGTGGTGTGTGATCCTGTCAGAGTTGGGTTGGTTTGACCTGGAGGAGGCAAATCTAGAATTTTTTTAGACAAAGTGCCAGACTAAGTACAAACAAGATCTAAGTACTGGGAACAAGTGATAACTTGCTCTTCAGTTACAACACCTCCTTTGGAAACATCTTCAATAATTACCTGCAAAAGTGATTTTATAAACCATTCAGCTAAGATATTATCTAGGATATAAGATTTAATTAAATGGCGTCTTTGTCTCCATTCATGAATATGATCTGAAATATAGGTAGAAGTTGCATGTTTCAGAGAAGTTAAAAGTTCAGTACCATTATCATATTGGATGGGTAGTTGAAAATGCGTCAAAAAAAGTAGTGGCTATGGTGTTGAAAGTACTGAAAGAAGCTTGCAGTAATTAAACATACCACTTGGTTTCCAAACAAGTTAAGTTTTCTTGAAAAATTCGTAACCTAATGGAATCATTGACTAATGAGTTTGAGGCACACTAAAGATGATAAGTCATGACGTGATTTGATACTGCTTGGTTGCCAAACAGGTTAAGTTTTGTTGAAAAATATGTAACCTAATGGAATCATTGACTAATGAGTTCGAGGCACACTAAAGATGATAAGTCATGACGTGATTTGATGGGTCCTCTCCTAATTTACCTTTAAATTTTGGAATATCACTGGGAAACTTCATAGGGATTGTCGGCCAAAACTGTAGATAGAAAATGGGATCATTTGTTAACTGAGATAGATCCAGTAAATCCAAAGTTGCAATAAATGGTAACTGATGGCTAGGGTCATCTTGTGGGTATTGATAACCCCAAGGGACGAGTTTTGTTCCAAGAGGGGGATACCTAGGATATCTTGGAATAGCCTGAGTAGTTGGAATTTTCATACCTAGATATCTAGGATGAGCCATATCAAATCGCAATTGCATTTGTACTTGAAAAGTATGACAGGGGTATGGTTCATTTGAGAAAGGAGGACTGTTATAGACATTTTTGGGCACTGCAACCCCAATCAAACATGTCCATAAAACAAGGGCTTCTAAGTCCCTAAAAGTGTTGTTTCATACCCTAAAGGAACAAGGTCAGCTGATTACATCATCTCCCAGAAGTTCTCCACAGGAAACTGCTCAAAACTGGTCAAAACTGGACCATAGAGGTTGCTCAGTGCTAAGGGTGCGATGCATCCCACCTGCCCAGTGTAAAGGGTGCGATGCATACTGAAAAGCCCTTCTGTAGGGTGTGATGGGCGAGAGTGGACAAATGGCAGAGACAATTTGCGAGGTGGGTGATCATAGAATCCTCCAGAAACTTCTCCTATGACACTTGCCTCTCTGAATTCGCCCAGGGATGAGTAAGAGATCATCAATCTCCAAGTGGAATCAAGAACTATCAAAGAGAGGACACTAATCAAAATCCCAGAAGCTGACTCACCCCCCTGCAATCATCTATATATGGATTCCTCATCCCAGAGATCTGGAGGCTGGAATTTTGCATCTTGTAAGGAAGTGTTGTTGGTTTCTTATTGGAACATCACAGTGTTGGGTGATCTAAGCTTTTCATGAGGTGAAAGAATAGATTTCATGCTGGAGGATGACGCTGGGTTATAACAATTGGTTGTAATCCTCTTTTCTTTCTTGATATTAATAAAGCTATTCAAGTTTTCCTCCACATTCTTGTATGTTTGATGATATATGCATTTGTGTGGTCAATATATATTTGGTCCTATATTGTTTATGATTGTAGATCTCTATTCTTCGATAGTATTATGCTACTTTGATCCCACAGGTACTCTTTGAAGCTGGGTAGACGAAGGAGAAGTGGCAAGGATTTATCAGAAGGGAGAGGAACTGAGCAAGGAACCAAGCGCAATACCGAGGTTGGTGTCCTTCATTCCACTCTTATCTACTTCTCATAAAGGAAAACAAAAGTAGTTTTAGTTTGTTTCTAAGATAGCTAGCAGTCTTAGTGGGACTAGTAGCTCCGAGTGGACACTAGATTTCCCGATAAAAAAATGGCGACTCTACTGGGGAGCGAATAGATTGTTTGTTTGTCTATATTTGTTTGTTTTATAAACTTACAGATGGAGCCTGAAGTCAAGCCAGCTAGCCTTCGAACTGCATTTTCTATGCAAGTGCAAAGTAGATCAATGCTGCTTCAGTCTATCTCTGGGTTTTGTTTATAAACTGAACAATCGATTTGCAAACTTTCTAATTTCCCTAGTGGTGGCTCTAGTAACCTCATTAGATCAACCCCTATGATTTCTATTTACTGTACATCACTTTCTCGGCCTAAATCCCTAAACTGAGCTGCAAACTGTGACCCGAAACCCAGTTGAAATCTCGTCCCTGGACCATCGCACCTTTTACTATTGGGAATCTGGATGCATCACACTTCCCATGTGTAGTAGGTGCACTGCATCGCACTTTCCCTATGTTAGAGGTGCGCTGATCAGAAAAGACCTCTTCTACTCTCAGATTTTGGTTTCTGTGTTCACTCTCTTCAGCTCTATTTAGTAGTTTTGTTGTTTGTGATTAGTATACCACTATGGAAAACCCTTCCTTTCCATCATTCCGCCTCCATTGTGCAAAGAACTGTGAATGTTTTTATGTATTTTCTGCCATTTTCAGTTCTCTTTTACAAAGTAGTAGCATAGTCGAACTGTCATCTTTTGATTTGAAAGTATCGCAAGTGTCGTTTTCAGTCAAAGAAAAGAATTCTATTGTTCTTGATGGTCGATTATGCAGTTACTCTTTTATTTGATTTGAATTAGTAGTTTTTCAAGTGTCGAAAGCAGTTTTCAATTCAAAATAGTAAAGTGTCATCATTATCTTCCTTTTGTTTTTGAAGAGAAATTTGTTAGTACTGTCACTTTGAAAAGATAATTTAGATTTGTACTTAGCATTCTTCTTGTCATTTGAACATTAAGAAAGCTGAAACAAATACATGCATGTGCATTTGCATTTAGACTGCTTGTTGGTTTGATTTAGGATAGTGCATCTAGTGTGTGCTCTCTGCTCTATGTTGAAAGAATACCGTCTCTCTTTCTTTAGTAGCTAGGATTTTCATTGCAAAAACAAGATTAAACAATTGTTTATCATCTTATATTGCATTTTAGCAATTGTACATCTACATCACACGGTGAACCTGAAAGGAAAATTTCTTAAGAAAGATCAACTGTAAAATAAATTTAATGAACCTAAAAACGCTTTGGAACCTAATGCTCAACATCTAGAAGTCTAGGCTAGAGACGTATTTCAGCGTCGTAAAGCCTGGTAACTGTCGCTTTCACTATTGGTTGGGTGATTCCTCCTCTTTGAGATGCCAAGTTCCAATATGGACTTGTGCTCCCATGTACGATCGAGTATATATTGGGAGACCACAATAGGCTATATCCTTTATCCATAGGAAGCCGTGTCTGCCGCCTTATCGATCGCAATGCACTGAACACAACATTCAGGAAGATTGATTGTCATACGTAAAAAGTATTCTGTAGTTTTGCGATTGGTTTGGTAATCCCTCTGTCTAGATTTCCAGAGTATTCTTTTTCATTCCTTTTCAGACTCCTTAAAGGAAAAGGTCCATTTGAGCACTTGTCACTTTAGGCTCATTAAAAATCGAAGGCGACTAGAGTCATCCTTTGTTTTTTCTCGACTCTTAAAAATTGAAAAACAAGTTGTGTCAAAGTGACTAAAATTCATTTAATTTGAAAACATTTTCCCCTTTATGTTTAGTTGATCGAGTAATATGCAATCGTGGAACAAAGTCAATTGAAACCCCGTTGTTCGTGGAGACTTACGAGTCAACCGTCTTTGTCCCCAGAATCAAAACTATTCCGGACAAAGTGAACTCGTTTAATCAGCTCAAAGTCCCCTGGTCATGTTGGAACAAGTGTTCCGACACCCTCGGAGACTCCGGTTACTCCAAACATTTCTGGTACCCCCACCTTGACAGAAGAAGTTCCACAGCCACAAGAGGATAGTAGAACTAATCCTAGTGTGAGGGTAAACACTTCTATACCTGAACCGGCTCCATCCATAGCCGATTCGGAAGGTGTTGTTCCCCAAACATCAGTCGCTGCAAAATCTATACCTTCTTCAGCACCAGAAATATTTTACGGACCTGACAGTCTACCTCTTCCACCTGGTTTGATTGCTATAAAAGAGATTGTGGAGGATCCACCATCTAGTACTCCATCACAATTTGGAATAGGGGTCACTCTATATCCTTCTTTATCAGAAATTAGTCTACCATTATCGGAAGTTCCTGTAGAAGCGCTAGGAAACCTTTTGGATAGACTAGATATGTTTGAACAACCATCGACATCTAGGACGGTGTCATCTGACACAACAGTGGAAGAACTTCCTGCTACTACTCCGACAATGTTCGCCGATGTACCATCTGTCGCAACTAGCTCTCAATCACTGGATGGGATCCATCCAGGGTTGTTTTGATGGTATGGTCTGTTCCCGTTTGTTCATCTGGAATAATATCTGGAATCTCTTATGTTGAGTCTCAGCAAATTGATCCTTCGCAATGTCAATTTGGGCAGTCCGGTCCTCAAAGGCAAAAAATTCCCTTAAGTACTGGATTACCGCCGTATGGAGGGAAATATGCCCTTTCATTGTCGCCTCCAAGAGGTCAAACATACGAGAGTTCGCAACAGAATTTAGGTTATGCTGGAATTACATCCAGTGGTTGGATACCAATACTGCCTCAACAACCAAGAGTTGTATACTCAATGCAACAAAGTATGCCTATGTCAAATATCCTCACTACACTGGCTATTGTGATGGTGTTGCAAGTACAAGCATTACCTATTGTATGCCAACCTCAAGTCTCTCGGGTTGCAATCCAACAATCCCTTGTCCTTGTGATGCCATCACAATCATCAGTTAGTGGCTCCTTAACTGGAGTGACCCAGGCTCAAACGGGTACCATTACCCCTCATCTTGGTCAAACAGCCAATATTGGGCAACAACACATGGTCTCACAACCATGGCTGGTGCAATATCAACAACCACAATTCCAATAAGTTTACCAAGGATCTAAGCACCAAGTCTTTGCAAGTAATGGGAAGCCGTATATTCAAAACAGACAACATCAACCATTTTATAATGGTTATGCCCATCAATCTTATCAAAGTTATCAGCATCAAATGCACTATGCTAGTATGCAAAGACCCACTGCTTAGGCAATCCCATCTTATCCTGGGTATGCTTCGCTGAACTTGAATCAACAGTTGCCTTTTGTGGCAACTTTAGAGTTACCAAATCTAAACCGACTAACAAATGATCCAATCGCTTACGCCCCTTGGTGGCCAGCGATTCCTCATAAACTTCCATCAGATATTCCTAAATTTAATGGAAATCCGGGTGAAGACCCGTCGAATCATGTGATGACCTTTCACCTATGGTGTTCATCTAACACTCTAAATGATGATTCAATCAGGCTTATCCTTTTTCAGCGAACGTTAACTGGTCCGGCAGTAAAATGGTATATCAAATTGCCTAGAGATTCGTTCGATAACTTCAGCACCTTAGCCACAACCTTTTTAACCCATTTTCAGTTACCTATAAGGTACGAAACGGGAACAGAGCTTCTTACCAATTTCAAGCAAACGACGGCCACTCACATATCCGATCATATTCATGAGTGGTGACGTCGTCGTAGAATGGTAAAAACATATGTTCCTGATCAGCTGTTGGCTGAATGGTTTATTAAGTCGTTGTTACCTTCTATTATGGAAGATGTGGCGAAGGGAGGAGTCGTCACTGAAGAGCAAGTAATTGCTCGTGTGCAATATTTAGAATTGATCTATACTCAGTCTGGCACGCTCTATGATAAAATCCCTGATGCTCCTAGACCAGAATTTTCCGTTCCTCCATCTCCTAAATCAAACAAAGACTCTCATGCTAGGGATGGCATGATAGGAACAACCAGCATGAAAATCGTAAAGGCTAAGTTGAAGAAAGCCCGTATGGTTTCAGTTCAAAATGTAAATGAAGAACTTCTCACCTCAGAAGTAAATGTCATATCGACTGAAAAAGGTATAGAAACCAAGTAACCAGGAGGCAAGAAGAAAAAGAAAGGGAAGAAGAAGAAACAGGAAGAGTCGTCCCCTGAAAAATCTTTTGCAAACCCTTCTGGAGATAGGAAATGAAGTCGTCCATGCCTAATATGTGATGAGAATCATTGGACAAGAGAGTGTCCATATAAAGCTGAGCTTAGAAAATTCTTCAAGAATTCAAAAGCCTCGACAGTATTGACTGATCCATTTCCAAATCCAGGAACAAATCTTGTTGCTAGTGACAATTATTCCCGATCCCAAGTGCTAATGTTGTTGGTTTCAAAGCAGAAAAATGATGCTTTGATATCGACAAGGAATAAAGATTATGGGAATCCACAGCTATCAGAAAACAAGGCCAATGATCAACCCAGTAGTTCGACAACAACTTCGACCGAAGTTGTGCCACCCATCATTCCTGAACTAACGATAAAGCCACCAAAGGGAGTAGTGCACAAATCGACATTTAATCCTCGTGCCAGAGCAACACATCATTATAATATAGTGGAGGATCTGGCCCAATCGCCATCCGCTATGTCGACACTTGAGGTACTAGAAAATTGCCCCTCTCAAAAGAAGGCTTTATTATCAACAATAGGTGGGATTGACCCAACGGATTCCAATCTTGTGTCCTTTAATCACAAAGGATATGACCCTCAGTTGCCAACTCAACTAGCTTTCCTCATTCAAGTGAAAGCCCTCAACAAAACTGTTCATCGAACAATTATTGATGAGGGGGCATCTACATGTATTATGTCGATGAGTTGTTGGAAAACTTTAGGATCTCCACCCTTGTCGCGATCTTTGACGACATTAAAAGCATTTGAAGGATGAACATACACCCCATATTGGATTTTAAGTAGCTTGCAATTCGAACTGGGGGAAAAACAGTAGAAATAGATGTTGAAGTAATTGACGGAAGCCTCGATTACAACATACTACTGGGAAGGCCCTAGATATATGCTATGGCAGCCATTGTGTTGACCTATTTCAGGAAGATTGCATATCCCTTTCAAGGAGGAATTACAATTGTCGACCAACAGAAATTTCTCCCCAAGAGTTCACAAGTTATGGGAAGAATTCCAATGATCCACGGAAGCCCTCACTCGCTTCAAAATATCGGAGTAGGCCTACTAAAAGACCCTATATTAATGGGGACTTTTTCCCTACCGCCTCCAATCAATCTGGCGGAAATGGTAACATTGGGAACCTACAATATGATATCTTCTATTTAAAAGATCTCTGAAAACGATATTAGAACGGATCATCTGTAGGTATTGCCTCCAAGCCCAATAGAAATCTTGTAGCAATCAATTTTTTCGGCATGGGAGGCAAACCCAAATCAATGCTCATCAAGCGTTTGGATAGATAGGTATAAGGAATATGGTACCCCTTCAGTTCCTTGGTCACAAGTACATTATACAGACAAAGGAATTGTTCAGTCAATGATGATTGATGGGGCACCATGGGAAGATTACCACCATCATTCCCATCTTCTGGATTACAAAGAAGATACTCCTAATGACCTTCATCATCCCTCAGTTTTTTTTTTCCTATCAAATACTATAAGCACGGTGGATTCCGAGCGAAACTTGTCCAATATAGAAGAGACTATCGACATGAATATCTCGACCAAAATAGATGTTGTAGAGAATATTCATGTCGGCAAATCTTGTTCTCCTTCAGAACTAGAAATATATAATGCTCTTTTTCGCGAATTCAGAGATGTCTTTGCTTGGTCGTATGATTAAATGACAGGCATTGACTCAAGCATAGTTGAACACAAAATTAAGATGTATCCAGATGTCAAACTGGTACAACAATGGCTACGGCATGTGCACCCCAAGAAAGCCTCTACCATCAAGGCAGAAGTTGAAAAACTTCTCCATGCTGGTTTTATTTACCCGGTTCCTCTAACCGATTGGGTATCGAATATTGTTCCTGTAATGAAAAAACAAGGAACGATTAGAGTGTGCACAACATTTCAGAGGGCAATGAATTATGCCTTCCATGACATCAAAAACATCATTCAACCATATCTCGACAATCTTCTGGCTCATTCGCGAAAGTGAACCGATCATCTGCAGCACTTGAGAGCGATATTTCTACGCTGCCGACACTACAAGATATGACTCAATCCACGCAAATGTGTATTCTGTGTCAGTTCTAGTCGTTTACTTGGCTTTGTGGTCTCGAAGGATGGGATTCGTCTTGACCCATGTAAGGTTCAGGCAATCATTAATTTGCCTCCACCTTCAAATTTGCTTCAGATTCAGAAACTCCAAGGGAAAGCAAACTTTCTGAGGAGGTTCATTCCAAATACACTGAACTTGCTAAAGGTTATACTTGTCTATTGAAAAAGAAGTACCCTTCGTCTGGGATTAGGTCACGCAAGATTCCTTTGATTCTTTAAAAGAATCCCTAATAAAAGCATCATTAATGTTTGCTCCTGATTATCAAAAAGACTTTAACCTGTATCTAGCTACAGCGGATACAACCATAGCAATGGTTTTAGTTCAAGAAGACAATGGAATTGAACATCCTATATATTATTTAAGTAGAAACTTAAATGATACAGAAAGCAAGCACTCCTATGTTGAAAAGCTAGCTCTCGCAGTTGTTCAAGCGATACAGAGATTTCGACACTATATCCTCTTTCGAAAAACTACCATTCTATCAGATTGCAACCCCATGACTTATATATTGCCGCGACAGTTGCTGGGGGGAAAATATTCAAAATGGATAGAAATTCTACAAGAGTTTGATTTGGAATTTATAAAATCCAAATCGAAGAAATACCTGGTTTTCGCGGAGTTACTATGCGATCTCCCATCGTCGTCCAACGATGTAACATCAGAAAACGCAATCGTGGACGAATCTTTGTTTCTGATATCATCAAGCAATCTGTGCTATGGAGACATAATAATCTATCTCCAAACCCAAACATATAGGTCTAATACCTCCCGCTCAGAACAATGACACATTCGATACCAAGCAAAAGACTACATGATCGTCGGTGATACACTTTACCATCGTGGTGTCGATACAATTCTGAGGAGGTGCCTCACCCACGAGGAGGCCGAAAAAGTCCTGAATGATTTCCATTCAGGCGTGTGTGGGGGGCATCAATTTGGTTATGCTATGGCGCAAAAGATTTTACAAGCAGGATACTTCTGGCCAACAATGTTTAAAGATTGCATAACCGCAGTCAGAAGTTGCCATGCATGTCAAATCTTTGATCGAAAAACCAGAATACCACCCGCACCTCTGCAACCAGTAGTTGCTGTTGGGCCATTTTCCAAATGGAGCATAGATTTCATGACATGTAACCCCACCTCAGCTAGGGGGCATGGGTATATCATAGTCGCAGTAGACTATTTTACCAAATGGGTCGAGACGATGCCTACATTAAACAACAGCGGTGAAACGACTGCCCTCTTCTTTTTCAATCATGTAGTCTCCATATTCGGCATTCCACAGGCCATAGTCACAGATCATGGATCACATTTTCGCAATCACATGATGGTTGAGTTGGCTGCCAAGTTAGGGCTGTCCCACGACAGCTCTACTCCGTATTATCCGTAGGCTAATGGACAAGTTGAGGCAATCAACAAGGTCCTGAAGCGGATGCTGCAAAGGATGATTGGAGTCCACAAAAGGAGTTGGCACCTGATCATGTACTCAGCCTTGTGGGCATACTGGACATCGGTGAGGAATGCAAGCAGGTTTACTCCCTTTCAATTGGTGTATGGCCTGGAAGCAATCTTACCAGTTCAGTGTGAAATCTCGTCCCTCAAACTCGCAGTCGAACTTCTCCCCGAAACTTTAGAAGAAGAGGCTCGTTTCTCGGAACTAATCCAATTGGATGAAACCCATCATGATGCTGCTTTGGCTAATGAAGCCCATAAGAAATGAGTCAAGGCGCAGTTCGACAAGAATGTCAAACCCCGTGTCTTCTCAGAAGTTGACCTGGTCTTACTTTACAACCAGGAATCCGATAAATTGGGAGTAGATAAGTTCAAATCCTTATGGATGGGCCCCTATATTGTTAAATGTGTATTAGAAAAAAGAGCCTACAAGTTAGTATATTATGATGGGATTCCATTGGCGCAACCTTGCAACGGGTTGTACCTTAAGCGTTACTATGCTTGACTCAAGATAGTAACCCGTATGCTTTTGTTACATTTTGTTTTTTCTAAGGGTAATTGTTTTGGTTAAGTGATCCACTTTTGCATTTGTTGTAGATGTCGGACCTATTGGAATCATTTTTTGGATATGTCGATGGAGCGAGTCGTAGTTCGCGGAACCTATCTTCTGTAGCTTGGGCCATCTTCGATCCAAGCGGCGAGTTAGTGAGTTTCGGAGGGGTATGTATTGGTCAGTCAACAAACAATATTTCTGAATACAACGCGTTGATAGAGCTCCTCTCTGATGCCATTACGTGTGGCATACACTGACTAGTCGTCAGGCTAGACTCACAACTCGTCATCCTACAACTCACTGGTATCTACTCTGTACAGAATCCAGCTATCTATCGCATGTTCCTAAGGGTCAAGATTTTGGAAAGGCAGTTTGATTCTATTCAATACCAGCATATTTCTAGAAACTTAAACACATTAACGGACTCATTGGCAAATTATGTGTTAGATAGACATTTGCAACATTTATAAAAGAAGCATTTCATCAAATATTTTCATCAAGATCACGTAACTCAACGAAAATAAAGCCCCAAAAATCAAAAAAATATCTATTATTGTTTATGGTTCATACATAATGTTCTGTAACCAGGACAAAATCGGTCAAATGACCCAAAACTCAAAATGCTAGGGGGCACCCTAGTCTAATGATGTTGTTGATAACAAGTCACTGCCTGTGCAATCATGCGTAAAAGCCTAGTCCATCGACTCGGCACGCCAATAGTATGTCGCTGCAACCTCAGGGGTAGCTCATCGGTCCTCATGTCCATAATACTAAGAGTGAGGCCCTCGACCTGATCTTGCAATGCTGAAAGAGTCTCGGCCACATCAAGGTCACGAAGGATAGCCCTCCCCACAGCCTCTCCTACTGGAGCAACAACTGGTACTCTCAGACGTTCTACTGGCCGAACTGGTCCAAAATTTGCATGAGCACATGAGTTTTGATTAGTCCTGATAGAAGAAAGCACAAGAACATTATAAAAAGAAATTATGAATATAGATATGGTCAAAGAATTTACCGATAGCACCCCACTGCTCACCAGCCGGCAACACCAAATCCAGGTCACCCTGGAAATCCATACCAGCATATGGATACTTGGAAAAAACAATCTCCTGATGGTTGAACCACTCGAAAAAGGTATCAGAGAAGGAAACCTGGGACTGACCAGCATGTCGGGCATAAGGTCGACCCATCTCTGCATCTATGGCTTAATCGGTGGAGGTAAGCCAAGTGAGATGTAATGCGGCTACATGAGTGGGATCTTTTCCAAGGCGAAAGCGGTCAAAATAGAACCATAGCTGAAGTTCTTCAATTTTCCATTTTTTACCTTGGTCATTTGTTCTTTCATCACAAGGAGTACTGCGTCACACCAGTTGAACACCTTTTGTTCAAGGCATTCCAAGGCATACTGCATATAAGACCTGTTAGCCATGTGAGGAGCTGCACTACTAGCTACTCTAGCAAAAGTGAATAGAATGGTCCTCAAGGACTGGTCATTAACATCTCGGATGTTTATCTTGCCGTCCCTACTCGGCTAAGATCCCTCTCCGCAATACCGGTGAATATAATCTCTCACGGATTTGCCCCCATGGGTGGAACTTGATAATGAAAGAGGGGCACCATGCCTCGATAAACCGGTCAAAAAATAGATGTCCACGATAGTCAAGGGGATAGATTTGCCTATGATCTGAAACACTTGGTTGGTAGGATCCCATGCATCGAGAAGATATTGTAACAAGTTGATTTGTTGCCTCATGCTAGAGGTGCAGAAAAACTTGAACAGGCCACAGTTCCGCAGTGCAGTTACCATAACCAGATCATGTAAAGCAAGCATGTCCTCTTCTTCATGCTTGTGTTCTCGCCATGTAACAACCATTTTGCTCTGATAAATCTCTGCAAAACAAGCAAGAGAAGAGTCAGGATCCTGATTTGGAAAAAAGAAGGCAAAAATCCCATGAGAAAATAGTGCAAAAATTTCCCTTTTCGCGCCCATCACACCCTTGGCAGTGTATTGGGTGGGATGCATACTGACTGGCCAATGGCCAAGCCAGTATGCATCGCACCTTTCGATATAGGAAGGGTGCAATGGAGCCAGGGTGAATTTTTCAAACCCCAGAGGCTCAGAAAAACAGGGAAACATGCATAGAATTCAAAAAGGAAGGAATGCAACTGAAGAGCTCAGTTTTAGCTCCTACCTAGTCCAGACGGCGCCGTGAATCGTCCACAAAATCTCCCGAAATCAGCTAGTGAAAATCAAGGGGTAAAAGCACCTCCAGACCTCCAACAAACCAAAGTTCAAATGAAATGGTAAAATGAGGGGTAAAAAACCACTTTTAAATTACTTTTCATGTAATTCTAGTAAAACATTAGTGTTTTAACTCATTTTTGAAACATATATTGTTCATTTCTAATCGGTTTGATGAAGCAATTGAACAGGCGGTACAATCTTTGAAGGAACAAAGTGATTAACGGTGAAATTAAATCGATGACCATTATCACGAGAAGTTTTTATGTGGAGTTCAAGCTCGTTAAAAATTAAACATAAGCAACGAGCAAATGTTCCCCCCAGAGTTTAATCTCATTAAAAAATGAACCAATTTCTGGTAAATAACCATTGTTAATGCATTATCTTCAGCTTTTGAGCCCTAGTCGTGTTCTCATCATCACCTCCACTCTGTTTTAGCTGATCATTCACCTCCATTTGATTGTTTACCCCTTTTTGAGGAACAACTGCGATTTATGATCCTGTTAGCCATCCTTGTGACACTGCCGTGACTAGAAAATTCCATAACTTACCTAGAACTAGCTGCTACCTGAAATTATCACTCGTTCCTCAAAAACGAGTCTCCTTTAATCTCTTTTCCCCTAACTCATAAAATATGAAAAGATTGTCGAGCGATTGGCCTCTCCAGCTTGTTAAAGTGACCAGAAGTGATATCGCTCCTCTAGATTTTAATATTTTTGGACCTGAGGGATTATTACACAAAAATATCAAGCGCTTGTCTTGCTTGGCTCGTTAAAATTACCGAAAATTCATCCCTTTCGTATTATTTTGTACTTTTTCATACTCGAGGGATTATATGACGAAAAAGGATTATTGGAGTTTCCTTTATGTCCCTTTCAGACTCTCTAAAATTGAAAAGGACCGAGTTATCTTTGTCGTTAAACTCGTTAAAACCGAATAGCGACAAACTTGTCCATACAGACAAGAATGAGTTTCACTGTCGCTAGGCTCGTTAAAATATAGTGACGGGTTTGCCTAAAGGGAAAATTATAGAACAAGCATATGTTATCCTCCTCAAGCTTGACAAAAATAAAGAGGTACTGGTCAGCAAAGACTGGGGAAAAATTGGGAAGAAAACTTGAAGAAACTTTATTGGTAGCAAATCGCTCTTGAACATGACACTTTCACTCTGCATCCGATTCGGGTTGGGTTGTTCCATTCACTGGTCATATCACCATTGGTCCATCACACCATCCATATTTGGGGTTAATGCTACCAATCCATGTCAGTGTCGCCGGTATGTTCAAGAGAAGTCACTCAGAGAATTCACCTGTGTCTCATCCGCTGCAATACATTCACGGTCCATTATTTCATGATCGCCACCCTGAACCCTATATCATCATATCATTTTCACCTCCAAAATAATTTACTCCGTTCCATGTCATAGATGTGGGATTCATTAAGGCCCTCCTACGGTGAGTCACTTCTTGTCGACATCATCTCATTATCCAAGAAGTCGACTTAGGAACAACCCTTTCAGTACTTTGAAGCTTGCACGCCTCAATGGAAAGTTTCTCACTTCCGGCGATAGGTTTACATCAATGGCCTTCAACCGAAAGATTTTGCACGGTGTTCGATGCCAAGTCCCTTATTCACACCACGTGAATTGCACTGTAGTACCTTGAGGGTCATCATCATTATCGATGATTCCTCTCGTGCCTATTAACAACTTACATCATTGGCTAGTAATCGAGCGATGTCTTTCCATGTTCGACTCCGGGAAATTCTTTCACATGGATCGACTTGTACTCCAATTGAAGATTGAACGAGTTTGAAGAGCCCAGATCTAGTTTCATCCATCCAGGCTGCGATATATTCAGGAAAATAAAGACATCAAATGTACATTGTTTCTTCACAGATGATCATCCAAATCAAAGGATGATGACTCTATTAGAATCATCAGTCTCCCGCATAGACGGTTGTCTGTCTTATGTATATGAAAATGAATTTATAAAGTTGAGCATGGGAATGTCCGCCTCAGCTAGATCATGAAAAATATTATGAAGATAATGTATTGTATTGTATCTTATTACAGGTCGCCTTCCAACTCAAAAAAACTTTGGATCCTCATGATAAAGCATTTCACCCGACATCAAAAGATTAACGCCCTCAAGCTTTAGGGGGCAACTGTTATAGACATTTTTGGGCACTACAACCCCAATCAAACATGTCCATAAAACAAGGGCTCCTAAGTCCCTAAAAGTGTTGTTTCATACCCTAAAGGAACAAGGTCAGCTGATTACATCATCTCCCAGAAGTTCTCCACTGGAAACTACTCAGAACTGGTCAAAACTAGACGATATAGGTTGCTTAGTGCTAAGGGTGCGATGCATCCCACCTGCCTAGTGTAAAGGGTGCGATGCATACTGAAAATCCCTTCTGTAGGGTGCGATGGGCGAGAGTGGACAAATGGCAGAGATAGTTTGTGAGGTGGATGATCATAGAATCTTCCAGAAACTTCTCCTATGACACTTGCCTCTCTGAATTTTCCAAGGGATGAGTAAGAGATCATCAATCTCCAAGTGGAATCAAGAACTATCAAAGAGAGGACACTAATCAAAATCCCAGAAGCTGACTCACCCCCTGCAATCATCTATATATGGATCCCTCATCCCAGAGATCCGAAGGCTGGAATTTTGTATCTTGTAAGGAAGTGCTATTGGTTTCTTGTTCGAACATCAGAGTGTTGGGTGATCTAAGCTTTTCATGAGTTGAAAGAAGGGCTTTCATGCTGGAGGATGATGTTAGGTCAGAACAATTGGTTGTAATCCTCTTTGCTTTCTTGATATTAATAAAGCTATTCAAGTTTTCCTCCACATTCTTGTATGTTGGATGATATATGCATTTGTGTGATCAATATATATCTGGTCCTATATTGTTTATGATTGTAGATCTCTGTTCTTCGATAGTATTATGTTGCTTTGATCCCATAGGTGCTCTTTGAAGCTGGATAGACGAAGGAGAAGCGGCAAGGATCTGTCAGAAGGGAGAGGAACCGAGCAAGGAACCAAGCGCAAGACTGAGGTTGGTGTCCTTCATTCCACTCTTATCTACTTCTCATAAAGGAAAACGAAAGTAGTTTTAGTTTGTTTGTTTCTAAGATAGCTACCAGTCTTAGTGGGACTAGCAACTCTGAGTGGACACTAGATTTCCCAATAACAAGGACCCTAAGCCATTTGACCTTGGAAGAATTGACTTTGAAAAGGTTGGTCTTGAAAAAATTGACTTTGGGGTTGACCTTGAAAATCTTGCCCTTGAAATGGTGTTTCCATATATGGTATACTAAGTTGTACAAGAGGTATTTGGGGTATAGACTGAACCGTAGGAATAATTTGATAAGAATATGCTTGAGGAATAGTCTAAGTAGTTGGATAAACCATTACTTGAGAATTAATTGTAACAGTTACTTGTGATACACCTGGGATGGGAGTTGATGGTGAACTCATAACTGGATTTTGAAGAGACCTTTGCACAGCAGACTGAACCGGAGTTTGTGGAGTAGTTGGGACAAGTTGCTCGAGTAGTTGTTAAACATGTGTTGATGGATTACCCTCGACATGTTGTTGGACTTGAATAGGAATACCTTGAACATGAATTTGCTGAATAGGTTGTCCAACAGGTTGAAGAGGTTGATATATTGGCACTTGAGGAGGAACTGGCATTAGTTATTGATTATATGAATGATTCAAGATTTTGTTCATCCTAGGATACAAAGTACCAACAATGGGTTGAGATATGATAGCTTGACTTAAATTGGCTTGAGATATCTGACAATCACCTGAATAATTTTCGGTAGGAGGTTGCCCTCCAACTATAGGGTAAGATCCGTCTAAAGGTTTTCCTCCATGAGGAGGATACGATGGTTCCCCCCAGGTGGGTAATAATCATCTATTAGGTTAACTTGAGGAAATAATATTTATATATTGATCAGATGTCAAGCCTTGGATAGTAGAATCGGTTAAACCCATTGACATAGTTGAAGGTTGATTTGAAGGAGAATCTCCTGAATAAGTTCGTGTAAGAGACTGGTATCTAGGAGGGACTGATGGGCCACCATATAAATTTGATTCTGGAGAACTGAAAAACATAGAAGTATCTGATTACATTTCCCCAGAAGTTATTCTAGACATATCAAATCTTGGTACAATAGAATAAAGAGTAGTGTATCATGGAATTCCTTGAACTAAAAATTTCAAGGGCGTAAAATACCAAGGGTCAAGTCGAAAAGTAGAAAAGAGAAGTTCTGGAGTATCTGTCTAATCACCGAGAGAAACTTATGTATGTGGTGAATCTTCCTCTTCATCAGAGGTAAGTTCTTCGATACTAATAAGACCAAGAGGTGGACTATCAATAATAAGAAATTTTACTCATGGTGAATGTGGAGGAGTACGGGCTAAAGAAGCTGAAGGTGACTCAGGTTCTTCGATATCTAGTTAATTAATTGTGAATCTGAACTCTCTCTAGTATATGACTATGTTTGAATAACTTCAGTAATTATTGGATCAATTACTTATGAGAATGATTCTAGTGTTTGAGGTTGATCAAATTCAAATTTTGTTACTTCAGGTCCTAGAATAGTAGATGTTTCTTGTTGATATACTTCAGTTCTTGTTACATTAGAAATTTCAAGTTCATCTAAAGTCTCGGATCCTTTTGACTTTTATTTTTCATTTTTAATCTTTTCTAGCCGACTTGGTGTATGTTCAAGGGGTTTGCCTAGCATTCTACGTGATTGTCTCGGTAATTCAACCATGATGAATCTTTTTAAATTAATAATTCACACAATATAAAAATCACACCTAAAGCCTCTAAAAATTTAAAAAAAATAAGGTAACACATGCTAATAAATATAGGGATTTAAAACATACAAATTGACTTGTCACAAAGATAAATAATTACTAGTTGGTGATGAAATCCAACATCGCAGAGATCAAAGTGAAAAGTTTTATCAATATGAGCGGTTGGAACCAGTTACTTTGCTTATGCCATCATGAGCAAAGAATACCCTCCAAAAATTCTAGGTGATTCTAGCCAACATCTGTTCCAAGTACAGTATGACCTTCCCTCTGCCATCACCTTAGGTAAAAGCCCTAGGATTGGTCACTAGTTTTAGCAACTACAACAATTCTACCTGGGGGGATAGTCGTAAATCGGACGTACATTTATGGGTAGAGTAGCAAAGTTTAATCCCCTTGAAAGATCCTTAACATGGTTAATTGAAGGTTTACTTTCAAGTGACCCCAAGTACCTTTAGGCATCATTGTAATATGTGAAAATCACTCTATAATAGCCAATGAAGTGGGTATGATCACTTCAGCAAGTTTGACATGATCTCGTTCTTAACTCATGTATAAGAAGAGCTTCATAGAGAAAAAAAATAATAATTGGATTTCTCTCCCTATCATAGGATTCTATTGTTTGTCTGTACCTTTGGAAATTTTACTCGCTTTCCTATTCCAAATCCCTACACTTAAGTTACTATAGGTGGTATGAGACCTAACAAATATAAAATTATAATTCATTTTAATTAATGTTGTGTTATTAATTTTTTATTTAGTCAATAGGTAATGAGAGTGAAACTTGTGATATTATGACTCGACTCAAAATTCTAATGCAATTGAACATGCAATTTGTTATTTATTGTTCAATTAAATCCTAATCAAGCGAAAGTAAGTGTTTCTTCGATTTTCTTCAAATAAAAAAAAACTCACAACTTCACTAAAACTATTTTCATAAGACATCCAATTTCACTTTGATGTAATCCATATTCAGAAATAAACTAAGATTTCAAATTTGCGTAAAAGATCAAACAAATCCAAAATGTCTTTTATCATTTATCACTCGAAAATTTTGAAACACATGGAAATCAACCAAGAGTTCGGAAAAAATGAAATTTTCCTAATGAATGCTTTAACTTAATGATGTCTGAATGTGATTATGAAATATTTCAAAATTGAAAAGAAATTATTTCCTTTTTATCATTCAGCAATGAAAACAATTCTTCACAAAACATAACAATTTCTGAGAAACATTAATTTGCGATTAAACAAAGAATTTAATCACAAATAAGAAAGATTGATAATGGATTTGTGTATTTGACAGAAAAGATAGGAATACAGTGATCTTGAGGACAACATATCTCTTTTTGATCAATCAGAAAATGAGCCAGACAAAAGCCTAATCAATTTTGCAAAAGGGATTGATTCCCAAAAGACTTCACCAAAGCACTCAAACAAGTTCAGAAAAGGTATGGGATAATCAAAACAAATATGTTGAAACTTTCATAAACCAAAATTCAGACTCTAGCTGAGAGAAAACCAAATTTTTCAAAAATTTCTAGGAATTATACAGGCGAGTATTTTAGTTCAGTGCACATGTGACTGGTTTCTAATGCAACAACTATGTAGATCTGCACTCTAGGGGTGAACAAAAAACACACAGATATGGGAAGTCGAAGAAAAATTAAAAAAGAATGAAATCAAATAAGAATATCTAAAAGATCATAAATTTACCAAGACTCAGGTCCATCTAAACAAAAATTAATGGAAAGAAAAACCAAGGAAAGAGAAGAGAACAATGATGTTCCCTAGAATGGTCACCAATTTGTTATGGTGGATAAATCCCTCTTGCTGACAAGAGTGATCTCCCTAGATACTAAAGGAAACTAGAAACAAAAAAACAATTGAATTACTCTTTCCTTAAGCTTATCTCGTTCAAATTGTAAATACTAGAGTACGATAATAAGCCTCTTAGCTATTTGTAAAATTCTTGATGAAGATCCCTTCTCTATCTCGATGAAGCTTCCCAATGCTCAAAAAGACCCGCTTGATCATTAGATAAATCATTCATCATTTCAATAAGAAAATACAATGAGAATAATGATTCTTTTGTATTAATTCAAGGATAAATAAGAGCCTTACAACCTCTGCTTTGATGTCATGAGGCTCCTCTGAAATGCCCCTAAACCTCTCCTTAGTTGATAAGCCTTCCAATCTAAATTAAACAACATAAGTGTATCTTTTCTGAACCTTCTAATCCCTCTATCCTCTAGTCAATTTATAGGCCAAGAGGAAGAAGTTTTAGATCCAAAAGAGAAGGATGAGATCCTCTAATTGGGAGATTAGGTTTCCTTGATTGAAGGGAATTAGATCCATGATCTGAGGGGTATGGATCAAATAGATATGACCTAGAAGCTTTCAGTTGGGATATATTCGACCAACAATTCTTTTGAAATTCACTTTTTATTTTTACTTTTATTGAGTTATATGTGTAGGTTTTAACCCCGTACAGAAATTACCTTCATACAAATTATAAAAATAGAAAATAAACAATAGCGAGAGAATAAAACATAAAATAGATATACACAAAGATTTTCCCCTCGATACCAAAACCGGGACTACGAGATTCATTTTTCATTATATTCCTTTCAATGTTACAATACATATATATACATGACGAAGCATCCATATATCCCAATCCATTAACCATAGATTAGAACATAACCATAGTTTCCTTGACCAAATATACAAAATACCATGGACTAAAAACCATCATGAGCAAAATCGTGTGCGAAATCCATGCACAAAACCATGGGTAGGTCTGCCCACCTAATATAGGGTCAAAAAAAAAATCCCAAGGCATTGCCTTGGACCCCGTGCAGGGGGGCTATCGCTCCCCTACATACCCCCTAACAAGGGTGTAGCCACCCCCCCATGCATGGGGTAGTCGTGGAAAGCATATAACACAACCCAACATTCTCCCACTTGTTTTTTTCTTTCCACAAGGGGCCATAGGAGAGCTTATTCATTGATCCAGCCCAACAATGCCCATTATTTCTCTACACCAAGATAACTTCTCAGTGCTCACAAACTTTACCAATGCATCTGTAGTATTCTTCAAAGTGTCCACCTTTACCAACAACACCTTTTTTTCCTCAACCATATCCCTCACAAAGTGATATTGAACATCAATGTGCTTTTTCTTTGAATTATAAGAAGGGTTATTTGCCAATAAAATTTCACTTTGGCTGTCACAGTCTATCCTTATAGCTCATTGTACTAACCCCATATTGAACACAATCTCTGCAACCAAAATGATTCCTTGCTTGCATGAGTGGCTACCATGTATTATGCCTATGTAGTTGAAAGTGCCACTACAGACTCTCTCTTACTCATCCAACTGACTTCACCTCCAAATAGGTTAAACACATACCCACTTGTAGATCTTCTCTGATCCATATCTCCAGCCTAGTCTACATCAACAAAGCCATGGATGTCCAAAACTCTGTCCAATCCTAGTCTTCCTTGGTCACACAAACCATAATCACTAGTGCCACACAAATACCTAAAAACCTGCTTCACTGTTGTCCAATGCTCCTTTCCTAATTTTGACATAAAACTACTCAATACTCCCACTGCATGTACAATGTATGGTCTAGTACATACTATTGCATACATCAGGATACCGACTGCACTTGCATATGGAACATGGGCCATGTCCTCTTCCTCTTCTTTTATCTTGGGACACCATTCACCAGATAACTTTACACCTACGTGAATCGGAACTTTCACTGGTTTACTATCCTGCATATTAAACCCCTGTAATATTATCTTGACATGCTTCCTCTGGTTTAACAAGTGCTTCCTCTTTTCCTGATCTCATTTAATTTCCATGCCCAAAATATAGTTTGCAGCACCAAGATATCTCATGTCGAATTTGGAGGACAATTGGGTCTTCAAATCCTGGATAATTTCTTTGTCATTTCCAACCAGCAACATATCATCCACATAAAAGACCAGATAAATATCATGATCACCAATTAATTTAAAATACACACAATGATCTACTTTTCTTTTGGTGAAGCTAAGTCCCCATATAAATGTATCAAATTTCTGATACCAGATCCTTGGTGACTATTTTAGCCCATGCAGAGACGTTTTTAACTTACATACCAGTTCTTTCTTACCCTTCACTACAAAGCCTTCAGGTTACTTCATGTAGATCTCTTATTCCAGATCCTTGTGAAGAAATGATGTCTTCACATCCATCTGTTCTACCTCAAAATCAAAAGTAGCAGCAACAACTAAAAGTAATCTAATTGAAGATACCTTGGCAACAGGAGAAAAAACATTGTCAAAATCAATTCCCAACACTTAGAAATAACATTTTTCTACCAACCAAGCTTTGTATTTCTCTGCCTTTCCTTCTGCATTCATCCTCTTCTTAAACGCCCATTTTTTGCCAATGGGTTTCCTTCCATCCGACAGCTCCACCAGATCCAAAGCCTCATTTTTTTGCAAAGATGCCATTTCATCAACCATGGCCTCTTTCCATATTTTTCCATCCTTTGAATCTACTACTTCCCTCACAGTTTTGGGATCATCATCGGTAATAGATAAAGAAAAATTTGAATAGAAAGGAGATGGACTATACCTTTGTGGCTTCCTTCTTTCCCGAACTGATCTTCTCATAGCCAAAGTTTGTGGCTCTTCATCTTTTGATTCCTTTTCTACTGTAGAGTTTGATTCTTCCTCCTTTAGCTCAAACTCTATCTTCTCAGGTTCATTTGGTAGGAATTCATGTTTAATAACATATTTCACCTCTTTAAACACCACATCTCATTTGTACACAACCTTCCTTCTTTCTAGGTTCCAAAGCTTATAACCTTTTAAACCATCCTTATATCCAATAAATATGCACTTTTCAGATTTGCTATCCAACTTTGTTATTTTCTCCTTTGGAACATTGATGAGCCTCGTTATTGGAACAAGAATGTTGCAACTCCCAAGGCTACCGAATTTAATTATCAACTCAGTGCTCGTACAAACTTAAGAGGTATCAATACTATACGTGTGGCATACAATGTGTCCTTCCCTTGCTGTCATGATGTAATGGAGTGCATGCACTGAAGCCAAATCCTAAACTAATTGCACAGAATGAAATGTTCGAAATGGAACCTTAACCTATTGCAAAAAAGAAAGTACAAGGAAAGAGACTGAAATCAAATGTTAAAATGAACCATTTTCTAACTATCCGTTAAGAGGCTTTGCTTCAAAAGAATGCTAAGTTAACATGTATGCAAGCCTACTTTCCTAAGTATGCAGATTCAAACCATCAAACCTTCTATTGATGTGCATGTAAATGAATAAAATAAATTTCTTTTTCTTTTTGTCTTTTTTCATGTGAGAGTGTGAAAGATAATCTCTTTTGGTGATGCGGCAGGTGGATTGGAGATAATGGTGGGTGGTTGGAAGGCTTGAGAGATAAGTTGGGACCATTTTCTAGCTTCCTAGGGTATTTTTCCTCAATTCGGCCTCAAAACAGGCTTTCCTACAAGATGTACTAAAAACCCATAGGATACAACCAAGAGAATAATTATGGATGTTTAAGGTGATGGAAATCTTAGGGAAGGTGTTTTCTGGATGGAATGAGTCAAGGGAGTTCCTAGGACCACTTAAAAACTCAAAACCAAAGTTGGGAGACAGATCGATTTTCTCAAAAATCTTGGAGAAGTTTCCTTGTGAAATGATGAAATTGGTGAGGGTTTAATGACCAAGAAAATCAAATCCAAATTGGATGGGACAAATTTTTTTATTAACTAGGATTTCTTAGGTCCCTATTCCAAGTTTAATCACTCAAAAATACCTCTGTCAACCCATGTAAAAATAAAATAAAAAACATTACTAGTGGAAAATCTAGAAATTCGAGAACTAGTGAGCTAGTACATATAAAAAATGCCTAACCAAATCAAGTGAAAATGCAATGGGGTAATTTTTTTTATGAACTAGAATGATTTTTTTATCTAATTCAAGTGGAAACAACTCAATTGAAGCTTGTTAGCATGCTCTAAAAAATAGAATAAATTTATTTTTCTTTGCTAAAAAAGACGTCCAACAATCTAGATTTGGGAATACGAAGACTAATCCAAGCAACTCAATGATTACTATGAACTTCCAAAGATTTTCCAAGGATGAAATAATGCTTGTGATCCTAGAAAATAACTTACATCAAGCATTTAACTCAATCCTACAACAAGAAATCATTAATACTAAACGCAGAAATAGAAAGAAATAAAAACTAGGATGCATGTGAATAAGCAGTGAAAAGAAGCAAAGAAATGATACAAAAGGGATCTGATGTTCCTAGGATGGCCAAGCCCAAGGAAACTCAGATACATATGGATGAGAACAAGATTTAGAAGCTGAACATGACACCAATCTTCATTATTCCATCAATAAGATTACATCCCTGCAAGAAAATACAATGGAGTTATAGAAATACAAATTCTCTCCACAATAACACTAATGAAAATATCCCTTCCCTAGAGGAAAATTCGAATTGGTACTTATCCAAAATTATTAGGAATCATTCCCCATGAATGGAGGAAGCTTTCCCCACTAAAATCCCATGATTAGTGGATCTGGTCCCCAATAGTAGGAATTTGCATTAAATGGCAAGGAACACATTCCTAGATTTTCTCAATCATTCCCTAGAGGAAAATTCGACTTGGTACTTATAAAAAATGATTAGGAATCATTCCCCATGAATGGAGGAATATTTCCCCACCAAAATCCCTTGATTAGTGGATCTGGTCCCTTGATTAGTTGAACACATTCCTAGATTTTCTTAATCATTGGAGTTACACAATCTGTGCCATAATTCCATAATATCTTGTTTATTTATTATTTATTATTGATCCTCCTATAGTAGGGAACAAGTCCCTAAATTATCTCCTACTCCAAATATTCATAATATGCCCAATATTCTCATAAATTCCACAAAAATAAATAATATTATGCACAAATATCCAATTATTCATAAACCTTCCTAATGAATATATTGAAGATAAAAATAAATTATCTAATGCTGAAAGAGAGGTTTAATGTGCCGAAGGATGGTCATGGGCCTTAATTTATGTCTAATTTAGAGGCCCATCAAACATGTACACATGCATCACATCCAAATACCCTCATATGTGAAACAGAAGGTTTCTTTCCATTCCATACCTCTTGTGGAGTCTTATCCTCCAACATCGATGAAGGTGATCTATTAACTAGGTAACATGTAGTCTCCACCACCTCTGCCCATAATTTTTGTCCTAACCCAACACCAATGAGCATGCTTCTTTCCCTTTCCATCAACGTCTTGTTCATTCTTTATGCAACTCCATTTTTCTCACGTGTGTATGGAGTCATCTTTTGTTGTTCTATACCACACTTCTTACAGAACTCTTCAAATTCCTTCTTGCAAAACTCTCCACCTTTATCTATCCTCAACACCTTTACCTTCTTCTCTGTCTAGTTTTCCACCAAATCCTTAAATTCTGTAAACCTGTCAAAGACTTCAAATTTATTCTTGAGGAAATATATCCATGTATTCCTTGAGAAGTCATCTATAAATGATACATAGTACACACACTTACCCAGTGATGGAATCGACACGAGTCCAAACACATCACTGTGCACAAGCTCTAATATCTATTTCACCCTCTTACCACCAGAGGGGAAACTCACCGGATTCTTCTTCCCATACACACAATTTTCCAGAGAAATATTAGACATACCTCCTATCATACCTTTACCATGAAGTATTAAAAGGCCCTTCTCTCCATTATGACCAAGCCTTTGATGCCATAGCATGGTCTTCTTTCCAGAGACCACTAGATTTTCTGCTCGACTTTCAGGACCCACAGAATTGTTGCACCCATCAATAACAAAGCTACCTTCAAGCTTGTACAGAGTTCCAATCCAAACTCCCCGCATCAATACCAATACCCCAAACCATCTTGCAGGTATCCTTCTCGAACACTATTTTTACACATGCATCATCCATATTGCTTACAAAAATTGGATTTCTAGCCAATGCAGTAATATGCAAAACACACGATATTGTTCTAATCCTTCCACCTTGCAACTTCAACTTGACTTTTCTGTGAACAATGATTCTAACCTTCCTATCATCCCTTAAGAAGACATCACCACCATCATATTTCTCATACTCACAGATCCACTCTCTATGGGGAGTGAAGTGAAAGGATGCACCTAATTCAATCAACCATGCCTCATGATGTACATGTGTATTTGAAGAAGAATCCAAGTACACATCCCCACCTTCATCTGAGGTGGTGTTTGCCTCTGGAGAAGGAGCATCATCAGATCCCTTTCCTTTCTCAGGAGATTTAGATTTACAGTCCCTTTTGTAGTGCCCTTCCTTTCCACATTTCCAGCAAACCTTTACAGGTTTTCCTGGAGATTTAGATCTCCCTTTATATTTAGATCTCCCACTCGAGGACTTATTTTTGTTTCTGTTCTGGGACCGTCCTCATATAGACAAGGCATCACCATTTTGGCCCTCCATATTTTTCTGTCTCATCTCTTTCGACAACAAGGATGAGACTATTTCATCAAACTGCAAGGGAGTTTCATTGCTACCTATTGCAACAAACAGACTATCCCACGAATCTATTAGAGAACACAACAAACTGATGCACTTATCTTCATCTGAAATGTTAATATCAACAGATAATAACTGACTTACTATAGTATTAAATGTGTTTAGATGCTTTGTCACCGAGTCTCCATCTTTCATCCTCAGGTTATACATATTTTTCCATAGGAACAGTTTATTGACCAGAGACATAGATTGGTACAAAGTCCCTAACTTGTCCCACAAAGGCTTCGGCGAAGCTTCCCCTGATACATTCAACAATACTGAATCTGAAACACACAATCATATTGTGCTCTTTTCCTTCTGATCCAACTTCACCCAGTCTTCAGCTGACATTGATGTTGGTTTAGTACTGAGATCTACCATGACCCACTAATCTTTATCCACCAGCAGATCGTCCATCTTGAGTTTCCACAACTCAAAACTCTGACCATTAAATTTCTTGATCTCTATCTTTCCACTGTTTGCCATCTTCTTTCACCACAAGAATCGGTCCCGCAGATCTCCCACTGAACTGGGTCTACCACAAGCCCGAGAAAAAACCCCTCAGTAACAAAGGTATCCCCTTGAAGCCACAAAAAATCTGATACCAAATGTAGGTTTTAAGCCCATACAAAAATTACCTACATACGAATTCTAAAAACATAAAATTAACAATGGCGAGAGCATAAAACATAAAATAGATATACACAAATATTTTTTTCTGGATCCCAAAACCGGGACTACCAGATTGATTTTTCATTATATTCCTTTCATACATGCCAAAGCATCCATAAACCCCAATCCATTAACCTTGGATTAGAACATAATTATAGTTACATTGACCAGATCTACAAAATACCATGGACTGAAAACCATCATGACCAAAAACATGTTTGAAATCCATGCACAAAACCATAGGTAGGTCCACCCACCTAATATAGGACCCAAAAAGCCATTTCTTGGGGCGTTTCCTTGCACCCCGTGCAGGGGGGTTACCGCCCCCCTACATACCCCCCAATAAGGGGGGTAGCCGCCCCCCCATGCGTGGGGTAGTCATTGAAAGAATATAACACAACCCAACAATCTATGTGGCCCATAGTGGAGGACAGAGCACAGTTATGCACAGTTTTCAAGGACAAAATCTGCAAATGCACCGAAACTAACTAGGAAAAGCGCGCAGGTCATACTTAACAAGCCATAAAGCCATTCTACCCAAAATTTACATGTTATTCAAGGGTTTTTGATTATTTGACTTCTAAGGGAGTGTAATGGAACATGATTATGGATGATGAGAGATCCATTTTTACAGTCAAGTGTCATGGTGACAAAATGACGTGTAACATTTTGATGCATCATGGAAGCATTTGAACCAAAATTCCTTTTCCTCCGATGATATTCCATGATAAACATGGGAAACAATAATCCTTGGCCATATCACCAATATTATTGCAGATAAAACATTTAATGTTCCCAAGAAAAGGTAGGAATGAATGTTTTTTACAGTGAATTCCTTTATGACCAAAATCATTAGACAAATAATAGTACCCATAAAAGCCATTTTTATACCTGGAGACTTATGGGTCTGATTTCCCTTGACATACTACTTGAGAGTTATCCACATTCGAATGCTTCTTTTGTTTGGAAAGTTTTTTCATTTTTCTTCATCAATTTGCAACAATGTGTCCAAATTCTTGGTAGTTAAAACACATTGTCCAATGTAAGGTTTTGTATCAACCTTTCTCGAGATTTGTTTTCTACTTCCAAGCTTACTAATCTCTTAAGCTCTTCATCCTCATATTCTTGCATTGGAAATACACCTTCCTTACATCTTGAGGAATCAACTTCAAAACAATGACCATCAACTTCTTCAATGACCCAAAAATAATCATCACTAGATTGGCAAGGAAAATTTCCATGACTAAAAGTACTATCTGCCATACCTTTTACCAGGAGGAGAGATTCTTAAGATTTTGCAACATTGTTGATTTGTTTGCAACCCTTCTTCTTCTAAGAATGTTTCCTCTTTTCTTTGCCATAATCCCACAATATTCTCTCAAGCAATCAAGCTTCACCGAGAGAACCTCGCTCTGATACCAATTGTTGGAAATGGTCACACTACTTGGGGGGGCGGGGGGGGGGGGGGGGTTGAATTAGTAGTGACTAAAATTATATAATTTTTGTCTCATTTTACCAAGAACAAGATTTAGTAACCCATCATCAAATCTTATTGAACCATCATGACATAAATAGATAAGAGCATGTAACATCATCAAAAAACATCATAAACATCATTAATGCATGCACACACGACAACAAAAATTTTCTGGTGGAAAATCCTCTCTAGGAAAAAAAACCACTCATTGTTGTTGTTGCTCAAATTTTCTATTATGCTGAACAAATGTTTACATAGAATAGCTAGCACCCACTATATAGGAGACTCGGCTCCTATAATAGTCTACTGACATCCATCAGCTAAGACGTACCTACTCACACAACTATGTAGATAAAAATCCATTGGAAGCTACCATAACCAACAAGCCTCACCCAACAAAAATTGGACTATCCAACCACCATTGGATTTATATTATCATCCTCTAATAATTGTCTTCTAATCTCTACAAGAAAAAAGTCTCTACACCTCCAAATCCTCCATGTGAACCACATTTCAAAATATTTTAGGCTTGGCTCATAAACTTGCTCAACATGAGAAACCCAACAACCTATCTTTGATCTGATCTGAAAAATAAAATATGATAATTAAATCACCCAAAAATAGTTGTAGGTAAACATTATGCAAGATAAAATATTGTAACACACACTCTCACACACCCCTAACAACAATGCCAAACTCTCACAATGGTACTTGCTAAAATATCCTCAACAATCTCCAAATCAATACCTCGCGAAATACCATGGTTATCCCAGTACCACAGAAACCTATACCATGGTAATATACAAGTCAATACCATGGGTAAATACCATGCTTATGCCAATACTACAAACACTTGTACCATGGTAATATCCACATAAATACCACAGATAAATACCATTGTTATGATAATCCCACGAACACCTGTACCATAGTAATCTCTACTCCACACAACATAAACATAACATCTATAAACCCACCCATAAAATAATATTTTTGTCACTCAATCTAAGTGCAACACATTCCCAGGTTGATATTGTTGGAAATAATACTAAGAGGGGGGTGAATCAGTATTATCAGATCAATAATTTTATTTCCCAAATAGATTTATATGCGCTACTTCAATGAAGTGAACTAGCGTGTAGACACGACTGTGATTAGAGAAACCAGTGTATACTAAGAGAACTTATGAATTAAACAATTTATCATATGTTGATCTTTAACCAGTGCATCAGTAAATTATTAAACAGTGCAGTAAAACAGAATAAAGCATCACACATAAGCAACACACATGAACATCAAGATTTAAGGTGGAAACCCAATGTGGGTGAAAACCACCTGTTGATGTCGTCTCTGTCTTCTTTTAATAAAAAGAAAATATGTTTACAATCTTGTACTGGTGCAGACTCATACCAGTATGAAGGCACCCAGTTGCAGAAGGCTACAACCTTCTCTCATTTTCCAGCTTCTACTAGAAGGGAGCTACAACCCCCTAGCTCTACTAGCCAATTTGCTTACCAGTACGTAGGCGCCAAACTACAGAAGGCTACAACCTTATCTCTTCCTCCAGGGACCATGTTTCATAAATTTTCAGACTGGATACTCCTAGGACACAACTCCACAATCTGAAGGCCACGTTTCATCCAATTTTTATACTGGACCCATGAAAAAATTTTAAACTTAAAATGCATCAACTAACATTCAGTTAATTTGAACAATCAGATCACTAACACCAAAACACTGTGCTAAACCCAGAAACCTGCATCATCATTCAGAACCATATGTAACCTCAAAAATCATGCATTAGAATGTGTACGTTACTTTTCTGAACCCAAACTGCGTGTATACGCTACTTCTGTTAATCAAACCTGCATATACCTTCAAGACTACTGAAAACATAAAACTTCTGAATCAAGTCTATACCAACCAACAATATACTAAACATCTATTGTCAACTTACAGAGCTTTATACAGGCAGCAATAAAGATCACCCTTCTTACTTATACAATCACCCAATCAGATATCAAACTCCTTATTCATTCAGTTTTACATTCAGATCTAAGAAGACTTCATTGGCAGACAGTAGTAAAACAGAAGCACTGATCTGATAGATCAGTCATCCTTGAACATCAAGCTTTTCTTTTGCATATTCTACTTGGAAGAGTCGAACCAGCATGTATACGCACCTTCACCAAAGTGAACCAGTGTACAAATATTCAAATACTTACTTCGAAACTTCATTGCACTTTCGGACTTCAGACAAACCTAGATCACGATATTTAAAGAATAAAAAAAGGTGTACATAATCAGATCTAGCCCAATATTAGATCATAATAAGTCATTTCAGGTCTCATGATCCTGATCCAATATTGAATTCAAGGTGCACAAAGTATTTCAGATCAAATCACAAAAATAGTCATTGCAATATAAAATATACTTCAGATAGAAGTATTCCTTAGAAACCCATACACTTGCACATTTGTTTTTACTTCATAAGATATTCATTCCTTGTGTGTTTAGCCCTTTGATCTTCTCCTCCTTATATACTTATCTCCTTTATCAATACCTTGTACCAAAACCACTTAGGATCAATACCTTGGACCAAATACCTAGGGTCAATACCTCGGACCAAATACCTTGGACCAAAACCTTGGATCAAATACCTCAGATCAAAGTTACCTTGGTTTTCCAACATGTATGCGTGTTTCCTCCTGTGGGAGTGTGTGTATACGTATGTGCTTTTTTTGTTCTGTGGACCAGTGTGTATATGATTTTTGACTAAGTGGACCTGCGTATACTTCTTAAACTACTTTACATCAACCTTTTACTTTACCTTCTTTATTCTTATCAGTAAACCTTAGTTCCATCTTCCTGTTCGTCTGTACCACTACCCTATTACCTCTGAATATACCTGTTGTACTATGAGTTTCCTTTTACCAAAATTGAATTGACCTGTGAGTGAGTTGCCATCAAGGACAACACTTGTATCGTAATGCCAACAATCTCCCCCTTTAGACTTGATGGCAACCATGATGGAAACCATGATGGCAACCATGATGATGTTGATTACTACAAGCTGTAGAAATTGTTAGAGATAACATGCAACACCAAAATACTCTCTCCCTTTGACATCAAGGGAAAAGGGCGGACCAAGCAACTTTCCTCCTTTGATATACATTATCTTGTCCATGCTCCCCCTGAGTACATGCCGAGACTCTAGAGATATGATTCAAAAGAATAACATAACTCAACTAAGTGAGTATGACTTCCTTATGACCAAATACTCATACATACATCAATCACCCAACCAAGTGGGGATACACCACATTTGACTTATCCACCCAACCAATTGGGGATATACCAATTGTTTATACATGACAGAAATACAATAAATATTACATCAACCATCCCATGCAAAGTGGGGATACAAATTACATCATTTGTCTAATAGGAATCATTCAAATGTATGAGAAGTCATATCACACCCTAGAGCTTTACATGACTTAAGAAACAAATGGTATAAATATCTAAACCCATAGCTGGACTCAACAACCATAATGCCAACAATGCAGAATGCATGTGAAGGCTAATGCTCCCCCTGAACCCATGGTACCTATGCATTTTCAACAAGTCATTCATCAATGCATCTTTGTTAGTCAGATAAAAATCAATGAACAAAGCATATTGTCAATCTGTAATCATCAACATCAGATAGAGTAACAAAGTTTGACCCACTATTTTTCTATCAAAAAAACATATATGCTTCTTCGGCCACAAAAACCCGCATGTATACGTGACTATAATTCATGAAACCTGTGTATAATAACCTTCCTCTGAAAAACTGGTTAACAATAGGATGATGCAACAACTACTCCCATATTTTGTTTGAGATATTCAAATGTTTCTTTGGGCAGTGGTTTAGTGAATATATCAGCAACGTATTCTTTGGAGGGAACATACTCCAATTTGACCTTTTTTTCAAGCACTTGTTCTCGTAGAAAATGGTACTTGATGGGTATGTGCTTGGTCTTGGAGTGCATGACTGGATTTTTTGAAATACTTATGTCACTTGTATTACCACATAGAATGGAGATGGGTGGAGTACATGTGATCTGAATTTCTTGCAAATTTTGCATCATCCAAAGTAGTTGTGTGCAACAAGATGCAACAGCCACATATTCTTCTTCAGCTGTAGATAAGGCAATCGAAATTTGTTTCTTACTGAACCAAGACACTTACCAGGAACCCATATAGAATTCACCACCACTAGTGCTCTTTCGATCATCAACACTTCCTTCCCAATCTGCACCTGTATATGCATGAAGAGTAAGGTCTGTATCTTTAGGATACCATAGTCCAAAGTCCTGAGTTCCTTGAAGAAATTTCAAAATTATTTTGACTGCCTGGAGATGTGATTCCTTTAGATTTTCTTGGAACATTCCAACCATTCCTACTGCATGCATGATGTCAGGTCTGCTACATGTTAGATAAAGCAGACTTCAAATCATAGATCCATAAGTTGGTTGGTTTACTGCTGGTGATTCATCATTAGAGCTAAGACTGCATCCTGTTACCATTGGAGTACATACTGGTTTAGAATCTTCCATTCCGTACTTTTTCAAGATATGTTTGAGATATTTGGTTTGTGAAGGAAAGATACCATCTTTTGTTTGCTGAACTTGTAGACCAAGAAAATAAGTAAGTTATCCAAGTAAGGACATTTCAAATTCTTGCTGCATTACTGAAGAAAAATTATGACTCATGGATTCTTCATTGCTACCAAAAATGATATCATCAACATAAACAACAATAATTAGCAATTTATCATTTTCAATCTTTATGTATAAATTTCTATCTGCAGAACCTTTTGTAAAGCCTTGTTGTTGTAGATATTTGTCAAGGCGGGAATACCAAGCCCTTGGAGCCTGTTTCAGACCGTAGAGAGCCTTTTTGAGATTGCATATGAGTTTTGCATCATTTCCAAGAATGAATCTTTCTAGTTTTTCAATATAAACTTCTTCTTCTAAATCTCCATTAAGGAAGGTTTATTTTACATCCATTTGATATACTTTGAATTTTCGAAAACTAGAAAGAGCAAGACACATCCTTATGGCTTCAATTCAGGCAACAGGTGCAAAAGTTTCTTCAAAATCTATACCTTTTTGTTGAGAATACCCTTTACAAACAAGTCTAGCCTTGTTTCTCATAACTTCTCCATTTTCATTCAGCTTGTTCTTAAATATCCATTTTGTTCCTATAATATTTTTATCATGAGGTCTAGGAACTAATTCCCAAGTATCATTCTTTTCAATTTGCTCAAATTCTTCATCCATGGCCTTGACCCAACATTCATCTTTGCAGGCTTCAATTACATTTTGAGGTTCGATGGAGGATAGTAATGTTAGATAGCTTGAGGTTCCTATAAGAGTTCTTCTTGTCTATACACCAGCCCCCTTTTCTCCTAGAATTTGATATTCTGGATGATTCTTCTGAACATACCTATATGGAGTCTTTTCCCTGTTTGTTCTATCGTCTTCTGATGCTTCATTGGTTTCTTCTTCAATATCATTTTGATTTGAAGTGGGAAAGCATCCCCCATCTTCCTCATTGCATATTCCTCTGTTGATTTCATTTGTTCCAGATTTCTGCATGCTTCATCAACTACAACATCAATGCTTTCAACAATTTTCCAAAGCCTTTTATTATAACATTTGTGTCCTTATGGAAGAATAACCAAGAAGAATACCTTCGTCTGCTCTGGGTTCAAACTTACCAAGTTTTTCATCAGTCCTTTTGATGAAACATTTGCTTCCAAAAACTTTAAAGTGTTTTACAGTAGGAAGATTACCATACCAAAGCTCATGTGGAGTTTGATTGCTATTTACCCGAACATTCGCTTTGTTGAGAATAGTCACGGCAGCAAATGCAGTTTCACCCTAGAAGGTTGCAGGAGTTCCAGATTCATCTAGCATGCCTCAAACCATTTGTTGAAGTGTTTTGTTCATCCTTTCTACCACACCATTTTGATGAGGAGTTCTTGTGGTGGAGAATTGCCTTTTTATTCCATGTTGTTCACAAAAGTCAAATAATTCATCTGATATGAATTCTCCCCCTCGATCAGATCTGAGACATTTGATTTTTCGATCTGATTCATTTTCAATCAAAGCTTTGAAGGCTTTAAAATTTTCAAATGATTCATGTTTATGCTTTAGAAGACCTATCCAACACATTCTGGAAAAGTCATCAATAAACAAGATAAAGTATTCTTCTCCACGAGGTGAATTTTTCCTTGTTGGTCCACATAAATCAGTATGGATGAGTTCTAGAGGCTTACTTGCTGAGCCTTCCTTTTCAATGAAGTTTACTCTAGTTTGCTTACCTATTTGACATGGTTGGCATATGGTATTTTCTGGGATGCTGATATCTGGAAGATCATGAACTACCTTGAGCCTGCATGCTTTTCTTATTTGAGAAAATCTTAGATGTCCCAATCTTCTATGCCACAACCAATTTTCATCTGTTTTTCTTAGATAACATTGTTGCTATCCTCCTTTGAGTATGTATAGGTTGCTTAGAGTTCTTGTACCATTGATCACGGTCTTTCCTGTATCAAGCTCATGAATGACACATCAGTTTGATAAAACACCACATCGTTTCCTTGATCACACATTTGACTGACACTCAATAGGTTATTCTTTAAACCATCTACATACATGACATTTCCAACTTTAACCTTTTCCTTCAAAAAAACATAACCTTTACCTTTAATGATAGCTGGAGTGTCATTTCCAAATGAGACATTCTTTCCTTTTTCTATAGCATTATATGAATGAAGTTTCTCTTTGTTACCTATCATGTGTTTGGAGCATCCACTGTCGATGTACCACTGATTTTCTTGTCCTTCTGCATACAAATTTATGCCACATCTTTTTTATTGAGATTTCTTTCTTCTCCATATCTTGGGATTAAATGGTGTTTGCTCCTTTTGAATTATTGGCCAAAATTTTCTCCTGCATTCAGATTCTTCATGACCAAAGTTATTACAAATCTAGCATTCTATTTCATATTAAAGAGGAGAAAAGTTATTATAGGAACTTTTCCTAATTCCTATTAGACCCCTTTAATTTTGTGCTTCTCTAGTCATGATGGTTTTGTAAGCAACACATTTAGTAGCCTTGTGCCAAAAGTTATGACATGAAAAACATTTCCCACTAAAGAAGTTTTTGCGATCATAGAATCTTTTAACATTGTTTACCTGTTGGTTGTGGCTTCTACTAATATTCATCCTTGGAGTGAATTGAGTATGATTTACCTAATGAGTTGTTTAGGCCTTTTCTGATGATTAACATACTATTCACTAGTCTTTGATTCATCAAGATAACTTCTGGTGGAGGTTGACGGCTTCTGTGATTGATATAATTCTTCAGTATATCCAAGACCTGTCTTTATCAGAGGAGAATGTTGAACCTTGATAATTTCAATTAAAGTTTTTGATCCTTTAGCAAATCTAAGATTGAGAGATTTTGTCTTCTCAAGATCTTTTCTTAGACCCACAATTTCACATTCTAGATTTTCATTGTGCTTTTCTCTTTCAGCAAGTTGGTGTGTCAAAGTATCTATGATGACATTCTTTTCTTCTAAACATATTTTGAGTTTAGTGATTTATTCAAGAAAGTCTTCCTCTTCTAATGCATCCAAAAAATCATCATTGTCATAAGCCATGAGTAGTTTATAACCTTGTTCAGTTTCATCTTCATCACTATTAGATAAACCATCACTATCTTCATGTGTATAGTAACTCCTATTCACTACCTATTTTCTATTGCCTTTTTCATATTCCTTCCCTTTTTCATATTTATCTTTATGAGGACATTTGGCAGTATAGGGACTAACTCTACCACAAGCAAAGAATTTGAAAGGTAGCTTACCTCTGAACCTTCTAGAACCCCATTGAAGATTCTTGACAAAATTTACCTCATCGTCTTCTTCTGAAATGTGTCCTGATTCATTGTGCTCTTCCTTTTCTTTTCCCTTTGCTGATGCTTTAAATGTGTCTTCTCTCATATCTGATGGACCTCCTTTTCTCATTTCAAAATAAGTTAGGATTCCATGAATTTGAGTCATAGTGATAGTTTGAAGACCCTGTTTTTCTTCTATGGCAGACACTTTTGACTCAATTTTAGCAGACAAAGATCTCAAAATTTTCTCAACTAAAGTAACTTCCTTTATCTCTTCACCCAAATTCTTCATACAATTAACAATCTCATCTATACATAAAAAGTAACTAGCTATACTCTCATTACTATGGATCTTAAGAGTTTCATACTGAATTATGAGAGTTTAAATCTTAGCACGTTTTACCTGAGAGTTTCCTTCGTAGCTTTGAATGTTTTTGTTGCATATTTCTTTGGTTATCTTTAGCTGCATGACCTTGACAAATTATGATTCTGACAAACTTCCTAATAATGTATTGACAACTTTGGCATTGGTTTCATATAAATTCTTACCTGCAGAGTCTGTAGGAATTGTTGCTGGAAATTGATATCCTCCTTCCACAAACATTGGCTCCAAGTGATTGTAGATAGGCTCTGGTTCTTATTTTCCAATATACTAAGTTGCTCCCATTAAATATTGGTGGTCTGATGGATTCCATGCCTTCGTGATTATTCATCTTAAAAGATCTACCTTCAAGCAATAAAGCTTCTTCTGAAGGACCTGCTCTGATACCAATTATTGGAAATAATACTAAAGGGCGGGGGGATGGTGAATCAGTATTATCAGATCAATAATTTTATTTCCTGAACAGATTTACATACGCTACTTCAGTGAAGTGAACTAGCGTGTACACGCGTCTGTGATTAGAGAAACCAATGTATACTCAGAGAACTTGTGAATTAAACAATTTATCATGTGTTGATATTTAACCAGTGCATAAGTAACTTATTAAATAGTGCAGTAAAATAGAATAAAGCATCACATATAAGCAACACACATGAACACCAAGGTTTAAGGTGGAAACCCAATGTGGGTGAAAACCACCTGCTGTTGTCATCTCTGTCTTCTTTTAATAATAAGAAAATCTATTTACAATCATGTACTGGTGGAGACTCATACAAGTACGCAACAACACACCTGCAGAAGGCTATAACCTTCTCTCGTTTTCCAGATTCTAATAGAAGGGAGCTGCAACCCCCTAGCTCTTGTACTAGCTAATTTTCTTACTAGTACATAGGCACCGACCTACAGAAGGCTATGACCTTCTCTCTTCCTCCAAGGACCACGTTTCATAAATTTTCAGACTGGATACTCCTAGAACACAACACCATAATTTGAAGGCCACATTTCATCCAATTTTCATACTAGACCTATCAAAAACGTTAAAACTTAAACTGCATCAACTAACATTCAGTTAATCTAAATAATTAGATCACTAACACTAGAACATTGTGCTAAACCCAGAAACCTACATCATCATTCAGAACCAGTTGTAACCTCAAAAATCATGCATCAGAATGCATATGCTACTTTGCTGAACCCAAACTGTGTGTATACACTACTTCCATTAATCAAACTTGCGTATACCTTCAAGACTACTGAAAACTTAAAACTTCTGAATCAAGTCTATACCAACCAACAATATACTGAACATCTATTGTCAACTTACAGAGCTTTACACAGGTAGCAACAGAGATCACCCTTCTTATTTATACAATCAGTCAATCAAATATCAAACTCCTTATTCATTCAGTTTTACATTCAAATCTAAGAAGACTTCATTGGCAGACAACAATAAAACAACAACATTGATATGATAGATCAGTCATCCTTGAACATCAAGCTTTTCTTTCACATACGCTACTTGGAAGAGCCAAACCAGCGTGTATATGCACATTCACCAAAGTGAACCAGCATACAAATCTGCAAATACTTACTTGATAACTTTGCTACACTTCTAGACTTCAGACAAACCTAGATCACGATATTTAAAGAATAAAAACAGGTGTACATAATCATATCTAACCCAATATTAGATCATAATAAGTCATTTCAGGTCTCATGATCTTGATACAATATTGAATTCAAGGTGCACAAAGTATTTCAGATCAAATCACAAACATAGCCCTTGTAACATAAAATATACTTCAGATAGAAGTATTCCTTAGAAACCCATACACTTGCACATTTGTTTTTACTTCATAAGATATTCATTCCTTGTGCTCTTAGCCCTTTGATCTTCTCCTCCTTATATAATTAGATCCTTTATCAATACCTTCGACCAAATACATAGGGTCAATACCTCGGACCAAATACCTTGTACCAAATACCTCAGACCAAAACCTTGGTTTTCCAACATGTACGCACTTTTCCTCCTATGGGATTGTGTATATGTATACACTCCTTTTATTCTGTGGACTAGCGTGTATACATTGTGTTAGGGTCCTATAATAATATGATTCATAATTTTGAATTGGCTATGGTTAGTCTTGTAAATATTGTACATACTTTTGCTTTCTGCAAAAATTTTTCCATATTAAAAATAAAAAAATATAAAGAGGGTATGTCCTAAAAGAATAATCAAAGGACAACAAGAAAAAGAAATGATCCAAAAAGTGAAAAATATGAACTCCAAACAAAAACAGATCATGAAAGTGTGCAAATTCAAGTGCCACTACTTTTAATTTTTTGTGCAAAATATTGGTTGTGTATAGCTTGTCATAAATGCCACAGCCCATGATAGTCAAATAGCTTAATCTTGACTAATTCATGCTTTAAATTTCATGTTTATAGATAGAGAATAAATATCTAGCCAAATTGTTTAACCTTGGAAGATCAGTAGTTAGTTAGAGAAATAAAAATGTGCTCATCAACTTAATCTAAGCCATTGGAAGTTATAAGGTTAGAATTAGATAGTTTTCTTGTCAAAAGAAAAGGAAATAAAGGGTCTGCTAGCTGAAATGCACCCAATAAAGTGAAGAAAAAAATGTTAGGATAAATAATAGGTAGGTAGAAGAAAGGTTGAAAATGTACAAGGTTGCTCATTCAAAAGCACATTTATCATGCTTAAACTTATGTTTCAGTGTGCAGGAGCATTATGAGAGTGAAAGGAAGTTCACTATCTTACTTGATTAACTTCCCCTCATTTCATTTCACCCCCCACATACTTGCTTACTAATTTCCCCATTATCCCACCATTTCTTATAAAAAAATACCCTTTTCCCCTTCATTTTGACCTTTACCCCTTGGTTTCACACATTTCCCTTGTAAATTACCCTCCAAAGGTTATCCCCCTACCCAAAACCCATTTTTCCTAGTGTGAATCCCATTCCCCATTGAAAACATCTCCCTTCCCCCTTATTAGTTTCCCTATTTTACCTCAAAAAGCCATAAAAAACCCTTATCCTAAGTTTAATCCCCCCACATTATTTAATTAACTCCTCGATTTATATTTCCCTGACATAAACCTTTTAACCCACCAACCCAGGTGCAGTTAAACAAACCTCACCACATTAACCCCTCATCCCACTCCATTAAACCCCCTGATTACATTTTAAATCCCTGCCTTATTCATTAAATAATTACAATTAGTTGTAATTAACCCCGGGCCCCACAAATCTTCACCCTTATTCCCTCTGTGCAGCTTCACCATGTGACAGCCATCTGATCTTCCACCCCCAAATCCGATAGCGTGCATCCATATCGCGCTCATTCACTCTTCGACATTTACCAGCCCGAGAGCACATGAGATTCACGGTTTTGCCCATGCCCTATTATGCTATGTGGCAACTTCAGGTGAAATTGTGTGCTCTCAAGGAAATACTGCAAGCTCTCCAAAAGCGGTGTGATGGCCCCTGAAACTACCTCTCGACGAAAAGCTAAAACCATCCACTGTTCATTTATGAATTCTACGCCAAATTGTATCTGTTGCCAGTTAAAAGGCCGGAGAAGCCCATTTCAAATATTTTCACTCATTTGCACTGTGAATGCTGCCCAAGCCTTCCCATGCCACCCTATGCCTCTGCAACCAATATTTACCATTGTTTACCTCCCGAATAACCTTTGGATGCCCAATTCAAGCATCATGTGCACCGCTGAAGCCATCGTACCATCTACAGTCACCATTGAAACCAATTTGCTGCCTATACCACCAATTTCTAGGTATTTTTAAGAAAAAACTAGAACATGCCTCTCAATTTGGAAATGTACAGTTAATTTAAAGATTAATTAATTGAAATTAATTGATACGTTTGCCCAATTGAAGAATAATTCACCTAAAATCCCAAATCCTTTCTTTTTCAAAGTGTGAAAACCCTCTCACTATACTAGTTTCTCAAACCTCACTTCTACAGCTAATACAGGCCTAATCCCAATCCATAAACTCAGTCATGGATTTCCATACCTCTCTGGATGTGAGACCTGTGTCAACCCCCCACCTGTACATCGACCATTTGGCACTAGCAGACAAGGATTTTCACATAAAATGTACTGCTACCCCAACCTACCTTCTGAAGCTCCACTGCTGGAGTAGGGACAGATTCCTGAACCATGCCAATGACATCCATCTATGGGAATCTAATTTACCCAAATATCTATTCCCATAAGTTCACCCATTCCCTGATATAATACACTTTTATCATGCCTGCTATATCCCTAGCCAAAGGGCTATTGTTTCCCCAAACCAACAACTCTTATTCACCATCACATCAGAGTCTATCAATCAAATTCTACAAGTCCAACCTAGCCCTAATCAGACCCCTCTATCCATTGGAGACCTATTGGACTTATAGAGCACACTAGACTTGGTTAAGATAAGACAAATCTTCCAGACCTTCATCATTGAAGACCGCCATATTCCCACATATACTCCACCTTATGCTGCCACCATTTTTTTAGAGACAGACATGCATATAATCACCATGCTCTCTTGCATCCTTGGATATACCTCAGATGAGCATGTGGATGCGGTTATCCTGGCCTTCTTTTCCATCTTCACCCCAGGCAAGCCTCCTACTATCATGTACAATTATGCTCAGTTCATTGTAGATAAGATGCATGAACAATTCACAAGATTGCCCACTGAAAGAGTTTTCAAGTACTGTTCAGTGTTATTTCACATGTTTTTATATTACCAAGCAGATAAGTTCCTTGTAAGCATCCAGAAGTTGGATACCAAGGGAAAAGAGAGATTAGTGGTCTACAAGACACCCTTGATCTAGAAATACTCAACAACATTTACCTACAAAGACTTCATAGATTCATTTGTTTACCCAATCATGAACATGCTAACCAGTAACACTCAACCTAGAATCAACCAAGAAATCAAGAGGGTGCTACAGTTGGCTAATAACAACAAGGTGGGAGACTGGTACCTAAACTAGAACCACACTAAAATCAGGGTTTATGGCTACCAATTAGTCCCTTATAAGTTGCCCAAATACCTCCCTATGAGGATATTTGCAGTTGAGTATTTCAGACAAATCATCAACTTTGATGAGGTCCACTTCCTATCTGCTAGGAAGATGACCCAGTTTAAAATGAAAAACCAATTGGGCCCATTCATTTGCAATAATAGAGAGGTTGGAACAGAGGCTAACAAGATACTACAACAGATGAAATTCAGAAACAGCTTCATGTGGCAGTATGACCCTCATGGGGTCATAAACAAATTGAGAATCAAGGTCAAATTGGGACCTTTCATCCACCACCCAACACCTGACATTGAACAGTTTTCCAACCAATATGAGTGGTTGGAAAACACATTGATTGATATGGATAACATAGTTGTGGATGTTGAAAACACACTCATTGATCTAGAAAAGTAAATTGGCCAGAGCTCTTTCCTGCAGGTTCCAGAACTAGAGGAAAAGGGAAGAGGGTTCTAGTTCTACCATGGAGACTACATATGAGCTTTTTGAGCTCAAAAAAAGGCCCAAGTTGAATCCTGTGTCTGAATAGGAGGAGAACATTGAATTAGTGGAAATAACTGACACTAAAACAATGGGGCAAAGGAGCTAAGACACAACTACTTTAGGTGAAACACAACAGCCATCAACCTCCAATACTCAAATGATTGAGCGACAACAAAGTGTTGAGGTTTATTCCTTTGTTAGGCTAGCTAACACGGAAAAGGATATCAAAGACAGGAACAAGGAAATAAAAATGAGAAATGAGAAGTTGAAGGCAGAGACATACGCCCAATACTTCAAGCATACACCAGCCAACCAGAGCAGGTTGATGTCATCCTTTGACATCAAAGCAGGAAAGATGTAGGTCTCGTTTTTGCAGCCCACTGTTAAGTAACCAAAGAACTCAATTGATTATAGGAAGACTTATTTAGAGTTGTTGGCCAGGGATGTTCATCCCATTGACCAAATAGGGTTTCATAAACAGGTTGGACAAATGATTTACTCCACCCTTATAGGAAAGGCCATGGCTGCACACAGGCTATAGGATTCACTGGATAATGTAACAACCCAGTATAAATTAGAGAAGGCCTCTTCATAGGCCAAAGACAACATGATCAAGTCATTGGAGAACTTGGTCATTGAACTAGGCCATGATCCAAGTGACATTAAGTCTACTGAAAAGTTGATCAAAAAGAAGAATGAGGATATAATAGCTCTTAAGAAACAACTCAAGCTACCTCATTTACAACACCCACAAACAAAGGAGGTCCTGGAGAGCCAAACCAATCATGAAGAGATGATGGACCTAGTGCTGCAACTAAATGATTAGTTAAAGGAGATGGAGAAAGAATTTGATAGCTTGATTCAACTAAAACAAGCTTGTCTTGATGATGCCCCTACAACTATCATCCCAATAGTTACCACTGTTGTACTTTCTACTTTGGCAGCATCCTTAGCTCCCACATATCCAATGGCCATAGCACTGCCAGCATCTACACCAACTAAATTAGCAACAATATCAACAACAATAGGGTCTACAGGTGATGAAGCAATCAGGTTAGTCAAAGCAATGGAAGAAATGTCCATTCAGACCACTGAGATGAACAGGCTTAAGGAAAAAGCGACGAGCCTGGAAACTGACTGCAAGCTTGCCCAAAACATGCACAAAGAAGAAAAACAAAAATCTACAAGGATGAATGAATGAATCAAAAGTCTGGAGAAGGAACTGACATTCAATGAACCTCTAGGTTAGGCTAAGGAGAAATTGTGGGCCAATATCATTGACTCTGTCAATGATATTTTGCCATCCATCCAGGTTAGTTTTGAACAGATTGATTTGATAAAGTAGGCTACAGAAGCCATACAAAGAGTCAAAGAATAACATGGAGACATGCCAGAGGAAGCTACAAGGATCATTCACTTCCTCAACTCCAAGAACAGGTATGAGCTGAAGGAATCAGAGATACCTGACATAACAAGTACAATTTTGGAAGTTAGAAGGGTCCTCACCAAGAGGAATTTGATGTTAAACCTAGAAGACAACTACCAAACCATACAACTGGCCATTGACAGATTCATGGTTAAGTTTGAAATTTTGAGGCAAAAGGGTTTACCAAATCCCTTGGTTATAAACGACAAGTTAATGACACAAGAGGAATATAATAAAAATATCAGGGAAGTAGCCAAAGATCATGTGAATACTTCATCCATGAAGGGCATACCTACTGGAAAAATATTATATCAAAATTTTGAGAATTTTTTTTACCTCCAACATGACGTAGAACACCTTTTTTTCAATAAGCCCACTTTTGCCAAATATACAGAGACAGATAAGATTTTCAAGAAGATGATCAATATCCAATTACCAGATGCTAAGACATGGGATAAACTAAATGATTTACTATAGAATACATAATAAAAATATAAAATGTGTCAGTCTTTGCAGCCTTCCTCCAGTGATCAAACATGCTCTTACAAAGTGATTTTAAGGTGTCAAGGTCAAATTTTATCATTTCAATGAGTCTTCAAGTAAAATTTGGTCACTAGGCATTAGGTCTAGGGTTTGCTTTCACTCCTTTCAAAGTTGTCCAAATGTTGGTCTATGTCACTATTCAGCTACGTCTACCATCATTCAAATGGTTTTCATCATCATGTCAAGTTCCACTGGGTCATTTTGCACCTTGCTCATGCTTCAGTTGTGCCTAGGCAAGGTTCATTTCCCTCTCGTAGGGTTTTGAAGCTAATTTCTCTTGGATGGTCAAATCATCGGAAAAACTTGTATCCTGATGTTCATACACCTTCCCCTATCCATAATTTACCTTATTAAACACTTCCCATCACTAAAATCCCCCAAATTCTTCATTTTCGCAAAAACCCTAGTTTCTTGCTACAACTTGGCAATTTTCTAGGCTAGGCCTGTGTTTTGCCTTTTTGGATCCCTTCCCCTCACTCAATTTTTGATATTCCACTTTCCCCTACTTTCTAACATCCCTCCCCACTTCCAAAAATTTTCTCAAGAATTTAGAATCCCCCTATCCCCTTCATTTCGCTTCATTTCGGCAAATCCCTTGTCCCACACATCGGGATAGGTTTCACTCAAATCAAGTTCCACTAGGTCATTTTACACCTTGTTCATGCTTCAGTTGCGCCTAGGCAAAGTTCATTTGCCTCTCCTATGGTTTTGAAGCTAATTTCTCTTGGATGGTCAAATCATCGGAAAAAATTGTATCCTGATGTTCATACACCTTCCCCTATCCATAATGTATCTTATTAAACACTTCCCATCACTAAAATCCCCCAAATTCCTCATTTTCGCACAAACCCTAGTTTCTTGCTACAACTTGGCAATTTTCTAGGCTAGGCCTGCGTTTTGCCTTTTTCGATTCCTTCCCCTCACTCAATTTCTGAGATTCCACTTTCCCCTACTTTCTAACATCCCTCCCCACTTCCCAAAATTTTCTCAAGAATTTAGAAGCCCCCTATCCCCTTCATTTCGCTTCATTTCGACAAATCGTTTGTCCCACACATCGGGATAGGTTTCACTCAAATGATGTTTCTGAGCAATCAAAGATGAATTTGGTAAAAATAAGAGAGGTTTTTTTCCACAACAGACCAAGGAAGGAAATATTCCTTCACTTTTTACACAGGTGTCATGGTTTTAGAGAAATGTTAAAAATACAATTGCCTTGGGAGAATTGATACACCTCGGAAGTGACCTTGGGAAAATCAAGTTTTCTCCTATCATTGTTGGCCAAATGACTTTCTTGATGAGTAAAATGATAACTAGACACAAAGATATTTCCAATGAGCTATCATGAGATCAATTTGGACTTGAGGAACACCTTCAAAAGTTGACTGCAACAGTACTCGGCCTTGAGGCAGCCTCATTTGGCACATTTTGACCAGTCTTGGGAGATTTGATCTCTAATAGGTCAAATGAACTCCAAATTAAAACATTTTGGCAGTGTTGGAAAATAGACTCAAATACCTTTCCAACGAGCTATCCTGGACCCAATTTGGACACTAGGAAGGCCTCCAAAAGGCTCCTGAAAAAAGGCGCGGCGCACAGAGGGAGTGCGGCGCACTGGGAGAAATTTTCTAGTGTAAATTTACACTGGCACGGCGCACAGGGCTAAAGGCCTGAATTTCATTCAAATTTGCCTCCAAATTGCCAGGTAGGTCTAAATCATGGCTTTCTCATCAAATTTTATGGATGATATGGTGGTTCTTGGCTATGTTCAATTGCCACAAAACTCATAAGACCAACCACTCAAAAAACATCAAAACCATGGTGGCTAGGGTTGCATAATTGAGGTATTGAGGCCAAGGTTCTATTTTCCTACCATTTTTCCCTATCCTCTCTTTCTCATTTTTCCTATTATCCCTACCCTAAAATACTACCAAACCCTATCCCCTATCCCTCCTCTTATTTGTCAACATAACACCCCAAAACCCTACCTTGTCAAAACCCCAAAACCCTACCCTATCAAATACCCAAACCCCCTACATATCCCTAAAAAAAATTCTCCCCATAACCCCTATTCCCATCACATTACTCCCCTCCTAATACTCCCTTTTTCATTGTTCCCCTTGGTGGCAGATATCACAAACAACACCTAGCTTCACACCATCATCAAAGGGCAGCCTAAATACAGTACACACAACAGTCATGGCATCACAGCATTCATCAGAGTATGAGATGGAGACACAAAGTGACTCATCCTTGGAAGAGCAGGCTCCCAGGAGACATCACAAGAGTGGAAAAAATGTTAGGGATGAACCCACTACCCTCACTGAATTACAAGCATGCCCTCTTGCCATGTCATGTTTCCAGCACCTAGCATGTTTTGAATCTTGTCAAAGGGTGGCTAATGTTAGAGTTCATCATGAGTTGGCCCATCTTTTTGTGCTTCACCTACATGGAGGTCAGTCTATCTTGGCCGGGGTCACCTTCACATTGACACTCGAAACTATCTCAGTGGCAACAGGAGGCCGATTTCATCCTCATTCAGGATGATGATGCAGATGTGGAGAGCACCCGACTTAGGATGACTATTCAGGAGCAGAACACAGAGATCCAAGACTTGTCACTCAATGTGGAGAAGAAGCCAAAAGGATCTAGTGTAGAGAGGGGCTTAGCAGCAAGCATATTAGTGTGATGTAGTAGCTCAAGAGCATACTTTGTTTGAGTAAGCACAAGTTCATTAGAGGAATGAGAAACTTCCATACCTAGGAAGAAGTGTAGGGGCCAAATGGATCATCAAGTATTTGTAGCAGAGAAACAAGTAGCTTGAGGACTAGCATGAGATCATGGAGCTGCAAAACATTCGTGAGCATCGCCAAGCTGCTCAAAGGAGAAGAGTTGAGCTCACATCATTGGAGCAAGAGATCAATGAGGATCTGGAGGCCCATCTCGAGAGCGTGAAAATGCACTTGGAGAGGCTGCTGGACAAGGCTAGTCAAGACCTTGCCTTACTGAGACACATGGCCTATCATTACAAGACACAAAATATGAGTGCAAGGGCCCGGATAAGGAGCTTAAAGGCAAAATTGAGCAAAGCAACCAAAGAGGCAAAGGAGGCAAAAGAGGCAAAAGAGCAAGATCGGCTTAGAATCTTGGCTGAGGCTTCTTTGGCACAACATAGCACCTCATAGAGGACCTCCAACCCAAATTTCAAGGAATTTGGGGAAATTTTGGTCACATGACAAATTTTTGGGCAAAACACAGGTTTTTTCTCCCTGTGCGCCATGCCACTGGTGCGGCGCTAAAACTCGGGAGCTCCAAATGAAGCATGGTTTGTATTTTTGGATTCATCATGGAAAACCACGACTACTGGTGCTTGGAAAAGAAATTTGGGCAAGATTTGAGTCTCCAGGAGGTCAAAAACACCCAAAAAATGGCCTCTCTGCCCCTTTTTTGACACATAGGTAGCAGTCTTGGGAGAATGAATATTTGGAGGGGCAAATGAGCACGAAATTCAGAAATTCTAGTTGGGTTAGAAAGTAGATAGGACAAACATTCCAAAAAGCCCACTTGGGTACATTTTGGACACCTGCAAGTGCCTCAAATCAGGCTCCAAATTAGCGCAGTGCACACAGGAAAAATTGCCAAATTTGCTTCCATTTCGCGAAATTTCAGTTCGCGACTTCTCCAAGTCGGCCCACTCATCTACATTTTGGTTTTTTGGCACCTAAAGCAACATTTAAAGTATTTTCTCTCTAGATTGGATTCTATCCAAGTGGCGAAGGAAGGCAAATGGTCACCCAAGCCATTTGTCATGTTTGTAACGCTGCACCTGTAGCTGATGGTTGGCTCTTCACCTCCATTTTGTAATGATTCGAGTAACTCCCCAACCCATGGGCGTTCTATCTCTTCATGGCACATTCTATATATTGTATGCAAGATATTTGCAAAGGGTTGGTTGGCTTGTAACTTCTGGGATATTGTGGGAAAGAAAATCTGTTTCTTCACTGTATATTTTGGCAGAGAATTAATGAAAGGCAGCGCTCTGTTTCATGACATTCATGTGGTTGTGAGTGTAGCAAATGTGTCTCTTATGTTTTCATATTATTTCATTATGTTTCATAATTCAATTCATGTTCACTTCCAGTGAAATTTTCTGAGTTAGATAAGGTAGAATTCAATTTTATTGCTCTGCCTGAGGGAAAATTTCATTTTCAGTGTTCTTTCTTCTGTTGAAAAGGATTCATGTTCCTATGCCCTTTTCACTCTCCTAAACAATCTCCCCATTCTGCATTATTTCAAACTAAATTGCTACACTTTCCACCTACCTTGCCTCACGAAGTAATCTTTGCTTTCGTATTACATTCTCTGTTCTTTGCGGACCGTTGGTCCCATACCATCCTAGAAGCTTAGTCATTCATAAAAATTGTTTCTTGTATCCCGATTCACTTACTAGCCTAAGATCAATAGTTCACTGTAAGTCATCTCAGACCATTTTTCGCTTATCTATTCACTGAGCGTGACTCAGAGAGAGCCCTCTCCTGTTCTGGTAGGGCTAGCTACCATAATAAGCGTGGTTTGTGGTTACCCTGAATTTTGCATTCCTTCAGCCTAAGGCAGATTTAGGTGCTAACATAGTGGTGAATCCACTGTGGAAGAAAATGGTTTACTTGTAGATTGTTTTTCCCCAGTACATATCTCAAGTTCAAAGCTGATTGTTGATGGTGAACAACGATCAGACATAAGAAGACGGCTGAAATCATTCACCTGGCGACTCCTTTCACTGAAGAATCTAGCAACCGGTGCTTCATGGTGACTCCACTACAGAGGGATTAGTAGCTTTGAGATTTTTTTTTAAAATGGTGTGGATTGCAAGAAGATATGTTCCCATGAGGCGATATCACATTCCAGGATTTCCAAATAAGATTCCAAAAGTAGATTGGTCAAGGAATTTGCCTACGTTTAAAGATGATCGTAAGAAGGACGTTGCTTTACATCTAGTTCGATTTCACATGCATATTCGCAAGTTGAAGGTTGATTTTCCTGAAGATATTCTTGGCCACTCTGGAAGGTGAAGCCCAATCTTGGTATGAAAGTTTGCCGCCTGCTTGTATTTATTGTTTAAATGATTTTCATGCCATGTTCATTGAAAGATATAAAGACTCTTATCCATCATTAAATCTAGTTCATGACTGTTACAAACATGCTTCTACTTTTATTGAAAGCCTTGAAAAATACTACGAGGATGATAATTTTATGGATGATGAGATCATGGAAGCCATGTATTAAAATCCCTTTCAACAGCGTAAAGACGATCATGAAAATTTGCAGCATGATCAAGATTGTAGTACGGTGGAAGAGCAAATAATTTTTCATCTTGACAGTCAAGAGGAATTACAAGAAATGGATTAGCAGTATTAGGAATATCTATATACACCTTCACTTGAAATTAATGAAGACAATCACTGTTTGAGCGAAAGGAAACAAAAGGTCTTATCTCCTTCGTCTGAAGATGAGATAGGTCAACTCTTGCATGGTTATGTTCCAGCTCAAGATAAGGTGGATTTGCAGTGCACACATGGTCAAGAAAGTGTTGGTGAAACTTCTTCCTCTTTTGAAAAGGATGACAGTTCGGTGAACAGCTTTATAGATCAACAGGTTGAAGAATTCCATATGGCTGAAAGTGATGAAAGAAAAAGTGTCGTTTCGGATTTGTCAATAGAAGAAGACAGCATGCAGGGAAGTCCAGTTCTACTTTCAGAATGTGATAACGTTAAGTCAACCGTTTTAGATCCAGATTCGGATTATGGTGACCAAGAAAACCTTGTATTAAGTCCCATGAAAGAGAACTCTGCTGCTGAAATCATCTGGGATGAAGAGGACAGAGTTTTGGATCCAATTTTTCTCATGTCGTCAGAACACAGTCTTCATGAAGAGGTAATCCAGTCAGCTCATGAACAGCAAGATGAGAATTTTGTTCAAGTAAGTGAAAAAGGTTCTTCGGATGAATCGTTGGTAGATGATAGAAATGTCATGCTTGGGTTTCAAGAATCATTCGAAGTTTCTTTTCTCATGATTTATGAATGCAAAGACAATCCGGCTGTCATATCATATGAAGGTGACCTACAATACATTCATGCTACCGAAGAGCAGAACATTCAGGATTGTCTTTCAGACTCTTCCTCATATGTTTCATGTTTTGAAGTGTTCTTTGAAGAGGAAATCTGCTCATCTGCTTGTTCAGAATTTTTTGACCAGGAACATACTTTTTCTGAAGTACATTATGATGGAAGATTAGAATCAAAAGAAAAAGACATCTTCTTTCCTCAGCAGGAGGTAAATCTTCATGTTTTTCATGATCCAATGGCAAATCTGTTACAGTCAGCAGTGAAGGTCATTATTGTAGTATTCAGTGATGAAGGAGATCATGGTCAATTATGTTTTTGGAGGCCCAGTTACCAGTATCTGTTGTTGACCAAAAGATATGATCCGGAGAATCAATCAAGGAGGCATCTACTTGATTGGTTACATTGAAAGACACATTACACATGATTGTAAATATTGCATTAGTACGCAGGTGGCTGTCATCATGATTTGAAACCCTCGAATCTTGATGGACTGCTGCCATTGAATAAGTTTTGTCAGTTCTTGTTTTAGTTAAGTCAATCATGAGTCATTTCCTTTTGCATTGAGTCCGTTTTTTCAGTCATGTTGGTTTCATAATTAAGTTAGTTTAATTCAAGTTTCAGTCAATAAATGAGTCGAAGTCTCGTGTTGGTTTGTCGAAATAATGACTTCATAGCCCAATGGATGAAGGCACTGTCTAGCTCTTCCAGAGATCTACAGTTCTTAGCACCTCCAAGGAGCTACCATCCCCCATTGGAGCCAATGTTAGTGTCAGTCTTTGCAGCCTTCCTCCAGTGATCAAACATGCTCTTACAAAGTGATTTTAAGGTGTCAAGGTCAATTTTTATCATTTCAGTGAGTCTTCAAGTAAAATTTGGTCACTAGGCATTAGGTCTAGGGTTTGCTTTCACTCCTTTCAAAGTTGTCCAAATTTTGGTCTATGTCACTATTCAACTGACTCTACCATCATTCAAAGGGTTTTCATCATCATGTCAAGTTCCACTGGGTCATTTTACACCTTGTTCATGTAGGAATTTACAGGGTAAGTTCCTCAGAAAGAATACCAAAAGGACACCGCTCACAACCAGATCTCAAATCAATACACCAGTATTTTTGACGTGGTTAAAACCCTCAGAGTGCAAGGAGGGAAACAGTCCACGGCCTGTCCCAACGTGGGTACTACAGGCAATTTATTAATCAAAGAATGAAAATTTACATAAGCTTCTCTCATGCACGGATTACCCGAACAATGACCCTCCATGCGCTTTAAATAGAACTCATGGACCAATCGGGTGTCAAGCCACGGATCAAGTGTCGGTAATACCGAGGTGAGAGTGAACCGTCGGATCACTACATATCGTGACCGTCGGATTGTAAGTTACAAAATGTACAACGGTAAAGAAACACACTTTACCTAACTCTAACCTAACTCTATACTAGACCAAGTTGAACTTAACTATATCCTATGTGTCGGAATATCCTAACATCCCCCCTTAAGAACAACTTGGGATAGGATTGAAGGATTTACAAATATGACACAATAGGAGAAGGAAGGAGGCACTAGAGCCTATCCCCCCTTAGTGACAACTTCCTGAACTCCAAGCATATATCGAAGTTTAGTGAACTTCGCCTCTGTGAGAGCCTTTGTGAAGATGTCTGCAACCTGATCATCTGTTGGACAATATTGCACTTCAAGAACATGGTCATGAATGAGCTTTCTGATGAAGTGCATGTGTAGTTCAATGTGTTTGCTGCGCTGATGCTGGACTGGATCTTTGCATAGCTGAATGGCACTTTGATTATCACACCAAAGTGTGGTTGGATGCTGCTGCTCAAAGCCAAACTCTGATAGGATCTGACGAAGCCACAAGGCTTCCTTACTAGCTTCCACGGCACCACGATACTCTGCTTCTGCTGACGAAAGAGAAATGGCAGCCTGTTTCTTACAAGCCCATGTAATAGGTCCTGAACCAAGAGTGAAGACATAACCGGCAGTAGACTTCCGATCATCAGGGTCACCAGCCCAATCAGAATCAGTGAAACCAACTAACAGAGGAGCTGCTTTGGCACTGTAATGAATCCCAAACTGTACTGTACCTCGAACATAACGAAGTATTCTTTTAGCTGCTTTCCAATGACTTTCACGGGGGTTTTGCATAAAACGAGCAACAAGGCCAACAGCAAAGGAAAGATCAGGACGAGTATGGGTTAAATACAAGAGTTTTCCGACAAGTTGACGGTATAAGGTAGCATCAACTTCAGGAGAAGTACAAGAGACTGAAAGTTTGACTCCAGACTGAAAGGGAGAAGGGGCTGGCTTACAGTCTTCCATGTGAAAATGACGAAGAATATCACAAGCATACTTGGACTGGGAAAGGAAAATACCCTCTTGGGATTGCAAGACTTGAAGACCGAGAAAATAGTGTAAGTGTCCTAAGTCTGTCATTTCAAATTTCTTTTTAAGGCTGGACTTCACATGGTTTATAAGGTTGGGATCACTACCAGTAAGAATAAGATCATCAACATAAAGAACAAGGATGATAAGAGAGTTGCCCACTTTCTTGGTGTAGACAGTATTGTCAGAATGACACCTAGAAAAGCCAGATTCTAAAAGAAAGCTATCCATTTTGGCATACCAAGCCCGAGGAGCTTGCTTGAGGCCATAAAGGGATTTCTTAAGTCGACAAACAAGGCTGGAGTCTGTTTGTATGAAGCCAATGGGTTGTTCCATATAGATTTCTTCCTGCAAGTCCCCATGCAAGAAGGCAGATTTAACATCCATCTGATGGACTTCCCATTTTAAAGAGGCAGCAAGGGAAAGAACAAGGCGGATAGAGTTCATTTTGGCAACAGGGGAGAAGGTTTCAGTGTAGTCAATGCCTTCAACCTGTGAAAAGCCCTTAGCAACGAGACGAGCTTTATGTTTATCAACTTTCCCATCTGGTCCATACTTGGTTCTGTAAACCCATTTACATCTAACAAGTTTGCGTCCCTTTGGTAGAGGAACAAGATCCCATGTATCATTTGTCATCAATGAATGATATTCTTCATTCATAGCTGCTTCCCAATGTGGATGGCCTGAAGCTTCTGCAAAAGTGTCAGGATCATGATTTACTGGAGCTTGAGCCAGTAAAGAAGAGGCTCTTTCAAACTGAGAACGTGTACGTCGCTGATCTGTAGGATCACCGGCAAGATCACCTGCTGCATCCCGAGTAGCACGGACCCATCTTGGAAGTTGAGGATCCTGAGAAGGTGGGGGAGGATTATCATCCTCGCTTTCATCATCTGAAGAAGAAATGTTTTCAAAAGTAGAAGAGATAGGAAGAGGTGGCACATCCGCCGGACTAGGCTCGCAGGCCGATTTATTTTCATCAAATTTTACATCTCTTCTAATGATAACATTTTTGGACTTAAATGGAATAAGTCTATAACCTTTTACATCTTCAGAATATCCAACAAAAGTACATTTCTCACTCTTAGGTTCTAAAGCTTTATGCTTTTCATCTGGAATATGGGCCCATGCTTCACTTCCAAACACACGAAAGTGACTTACATCTGGTTTAATGGAACTCCAAGCTTCTTCTGGAGTGATATTCTCTAGAACCTTAGTAGGAGTGCGATTGATTATATAATTTGCACAATTAATTGCTTCGGCCCAAAAACTAAGACTGAGTCCTTTAGATTGCAGCATACAATTAGCCATTTCCTTTAAGGTGCGATTTTTCCTTTCAGCTACACCATTTTGTTGTGGAGTGTATGGAACAGTATGTTGCATTTGAATTCCATTTTCGGTGCAAAAGTTGATGAATGTGTTTTTAACATATTCTCCACCATTATCAGTTCTTAGCTTAAGAATTTGATGTCCAGATTGTTTTTCAACAAAGGCTTTGAAGGCCAAAAAAGTGTTAAATACTTCGCTCTTGAGTTTTAAGAAGTATACCCAAGTGCGTCTGGAGAAATCATCAATGAAAGTTAAGAAGTACTTGCAGCCAGAGAATGAAGCAACAGGAAGAGGACCACATAAATCACTGTGCACAAGCTGTAAAGGGGCTGAGGCGTGCCAAGAGGCACGTTTGTCAAAACTGTCCCGATGATGTTTTCCGAGTACACATCCGGAACAAACACCATCTCTGCAAGATACCATAGGAAGACCTGTCACCATATTTTCTTTACATAGATGCTGAAGGGAGCGATAGTTTAAGTGACCAAATCGCTCATGCCAAAGTTTGCTCACTTCATCATTATGAGCAACAAATACTGAGGGAAGATTGGATGACCCAAAGTTGTGAAACTTATACAACCTTTTGGAATCATCAGCAAGACCAGTAGCTAGAATCTGTTTAGGATCTTTTAGATCCTTGATTACAACATCATGAGGTGAAAATTCAACAATTTTACCTTCACCTGAATGAGTTATCTGATAGACAGATAGAAGGTTGCAGGATAAGGTTGGAACACATAATACATCATTAAACTGACCATTGTCTAGATGAACAGTTCCAGTCCCTACAACATTAAGAGATCTATCATCACCAATATATATATTTTTGGTGTTACAATCATTTAAAGAAGAAAACATGGCTTGATTTTTGGCCATGTGACAAGAGGCTCCAGAATCAATGAGCCACTCATGAGAATGAGAAGAAGAAGAAGATACATTTAATGCATAACCAGACTGAGATGATTGATAATGACATGCAGAAAGTGCCATTCCGGAAGTTGAAGTTGAAGTAGGCTCCACATGGATGTTATGTTTCTTCATTGCGGCTTCCAAGGCTTCCATCTTCTTAAAGCATTTAGATTCTAAGTGGCCATCTCGATTACAAAAGTTACAATGTCTATCAGTCTTCTTCCATTTGTTTTTATTGGTCTTATCATTTTGCTGAAATGATCTTTCATTTTGAGGCTGAGATGGTTTAGGACCATTCTTTTGAGGATATGACTTCTTAGGATTCTTTGAATTTGGTTGCTGCTGGGCGGCTAACGCTTTCGTGGAAGAGTTTCCAAGATTAAGAAGACCAAGGTGTAAGAGTTTTTCTTGTTCTCTTATTAAGGAATCACAAAAGGAGTCAAAGGAAGGGGCCTTGTATTCTTGTCCTTGACAAATGAAAGCTTCCCTTGTAGAATGGAAAGTGGAAACAAATACAGAGTAGGCTGGTCCCAACTTAGTAAGGATGGAATAAATAAGGTTACCATCTTCTTTCTTAACTTTAACACCTTCCAAGAGATATCTAAGGGTCTTGAATTTGGACAAGAAATCTTCAATGCAAGAAAAATTATTAGGATCCAAAGTAAGCAGCTCATTTTCAAGTTGATGGGCTCTAATTTCATTTTTAATTCCAAAAACTTTAGCAAGTTTTTCTAATGCTTCATGAGGAGTCTCAAGTTCTGCAATGTGGAATCTAAGATCAGGAGAAACAGACATCCCTATCAAACCACGTGCTTGATCTTGTCTATTTTCCCATTTTGCCGCCTTGTCTTCATCTTTTGGTTTCTTCTCTTGGTCTGTGGCTATTCTGTAGAGACCTTTACTTCTAAGTAAATCTCCCATGTAGGCTACCCATTGGAAGTAGTTAGTGCTGTCAAGAATGACTTGGCATGGACTTTCCATTTTAAAAAAAAACTGAAGCTAAAGATGCTGAAAGTAAGTGTTCCAATGGATAGATCTCGAAAAAATAGGCGGTTTTAAAAAAAACGGCTCTGAAAAAGGCTTCCGGATGAAGAAGTTATGGCTTTTTGAAAAAAAAATGTTGACGTTGCCGGCAAAGTGCGCGAATGTGCGGGAATGAAAAAATCCGCCCCCACAAAATGGAGACTTGAACCCAAGACCTCTACTCTCTTAAAATAGCTTTGAACCAATTGATCTATACAAAAAATTTGAGAGAGAGAGAGAGAGAGAGAGAGAGAGAGAGAGGGGGGGGGGCCTTGGTTTGCGTGCTTGCCTTGAGAAAGCTCTTTTTCCCTACAAAACACAAAACACAAAACCCAACACGAATATGCAAAGAAAAACGAACCTTACGGCTTGAAGTTAGCTTTAGCCAAAAAAACTAGAAATTTTAAAAAAAAATCTCAAAGTTAGCTTTAGCCGAAAAACTAAATATTTTTCTCAATGTTTCTGATTTTCTGAGATCACACTAAGGTGCAGGGAAAAGAGCATACGCATGAGAAAAATCCTTCCTTTCTGTTTCTGATTTGCCCAGATCGCACAGAGTCGCAGGGCAAAGAGCATACACAGAAATGAAAGGTATAGATCCGGTTAAAAAAAAAGGCTAAATAAACTGAGACCGAAATAAGCAGAGAGAAAATAACAGTAAACTGCAAAAAAACACTGTATACCTCCCGATCTGAAAAATGACGCAGCTAGGGCTACCGGAAACCTTTTCGCGTGAAACGAAAGGGGTTCCTCACTGGAACAGATGCTCCGAACGCAACAGAGCAGTCCTCTCGGCCCGAAAGCAGTCAGAAACAGCAGATCTAGGAAACAACAGCCGCATGCAGTTCTACCGGCTTCAGATTTGGATCACCAACGGACGCGGCCCTCAAATAGCTCTGATACCATGTAGGAATTTACAGGGTAAGTTCCTCAGAAAGAATACCAAAAGGACACCGCTCACAACCAGATCTCAAATCAATACACCAGTATTTTTGACGTTGTTAAAACCCTCAGAGTGCAAGGAGGGAAACAGTCCACGGCCTGTCCCAACGTGGGTACTACAGGCAATTTATTAATCAAAGAATGAAAATTTACATAAGCTTCTCTCATGCACGGATTACCCGAACAATGACCCTCCATGCGCTTTAAATAGAACTCATGGACCAATCGGGTGTCAAGCCACGGATCAAGTGTCGGTAATACCGAGGTGAGAGTGAACCGTCGGATCACTACATATCGTGACCGTCGGATTGTAAGTTACAAAATGTACAACGGTAAAGAAACACACTTTACCTAACTCTAACCTAACTCTATACTAGACCAAGTTGAACTTAACTATATCCTATGTGTCGGAATATCCTAACAGTTCATGCTTCAGTTGCGCCTAGGCAAGGTTCATTTCCCTCTCCTAGGGTTTTGAAGCTAATTTCTCTTGGATAGTCAAATCATCGGAAAAAATTGTATCCTGATGTTCATATTCCTTCCCCTATTAATAATGTACCTTATTAAACACTTCCCATCACTAAAATCCCCCAAATTCCTCATTTTCGCACAAACCCTAGTTTCTTGCTACAACTTGGCAATTTTCTAGGACATGCCTGTGTTTTGCCTTTTTGGACACCTTCCCCTCACTAAATTTCTGATATTCCACTTTCCCTTACTTTCTAACATCCCTCCCCACTTCCCAAAATTCTCTCAAGAATTTAGAAGCCCCATATCCCATTCATTTCGCTTCATTTCGGAAAATCCCTTGTCCCACACATCAGGATAGGTTTAACGCAAATGATGTTTTTGAGCAATAAAAGATGAATTTGGGAAAACTGAGAGAGGGTTTTGTCCATAACATAACAAGGAAGAAAAACCTCCTTCAATTTTTACACAGGTGTCATGGTTTTAGAGAAATGTCAAAAATATAATTGCCTTGGGAGAATTGATACACCTCGGAAGTGACCTTCGGAAAATAAAGTTTTATCCTCTCTTGGTTGGAAAAATGACTTTTTTGATGATTAAAATGATAACTAGACACAAATATATTTCCAATTAGCTATCATGAGCTCAATTTGGAGTTGAGGAACACCTTGAAAAGTTGACCGCAATAGTACTCTGCCTTGAGGCAGCCTCATTTGGTACATTTTGACCAGTCTTGGGAGATTTGATTTTTGACAGGGAAAATGAACTTTCAATTGACAACTTATAGGTTGGTTGGAAATTAGACTCAAATACCTTTCCAACGAGCTATCCTGCACCTAATTTGGACACCGGGAAGGCCTCCAAAAGGCTCCTATAACAAGGCGTAGCGCACTGGGAGAAATTTTCCAATGTAAATTTACACTGGCACAGTGCACAGGGCTAAAAGGCCTGAATTTCATTGAAATTTGCCTCCAAACTGCCAGGTAGGGTCTAAATCATGGCTTTCTCATCAAGTTTTATGGATGATATGGTGGTTCTTGTCTATTTTAAATTGCCACAAAACTCATAAGACCAATCACTCAAAAAACATCAAAACCATGGTGGCTAGGGTTGCATAATTGAGGTATTGAGGCCAAGGTTTTGTTTTCCTACCATTTTTCCCACTCCTAACATTTTTCGCTATCCTCCATTTCTCATTTTTCCTATTATCCCTACCCTAAAATACTACCAAACCCTATCCCCTATCCCTCCTCTTATTTTTCAACATAACACCCCAAAACCCTACCTTGTCAAAACCCCAAAACCCTACCCAATCAAATACCCAAACCCCCTACATATCGCTAAACAAACTTCTCCCCATAACCCCTATTCCCATCACATTACTCCCCTCCTAATAATCCCTTTTTCATTGTTCCCCTTGGTGGCAGATATCACAAAAAACACCTAGCTTCACACCATCATCAAAGGGCAGCCTAAATACAATACGCATAGCAGTCATGGCATCACAACATTCATCAGAGTATGAGATGGAAACACAAAGTGACTCATCCTCGGAAGAGCAGGCTCCCAAGAGACATCACAAGAGTGGCAAACATGTTAGGGATGAGCCCACTACCCTCACTGAATTACAAGCATTCCCTCTTGCCATGTCATGTTTCTAGCACCTAGCATGTTTTGAATTTTGTCAAAGGGTGGCTAATGTTAGAGTTCATCATGAGTTGGCCCGTCATTTTGTGCTTCACCTACATGGAGGTCAGTCTGTCTTGGCCGGGGTCACCTTCACAATGACACCCGAAACTATCTCGGTGGCAACAGGAGGCCGATTTCATCCTCATTCAGGATGATGATGCAGATGTGGAGAGCGACCGACTTAGGATGACTATTCAGGAGCAGAACACGGAGATCCAAGGCTTGTCACTCAATGTGGAGAGGGCCAAATGGATCATCAAGTATTTGGAGTAGAGAAACAAGCAGCTTGAGGACCAGCATGAGATCATGGAGTTGCAAAACATTCGTGAGCATCGCCAAGCTGCTCAAAGGAGAAGAGTTGAGCTCACATCATTAGAGCAAGATATCAATGAGGATGAGGAGGCCCATCTTGAGAGCGTGAACACGGACTTGTAGAGGCTACTGGAGAAGGCAAATCAGGACCTTGCCTTGCTGAGACACATGGCTTATCATTACAGGACACGAAATATGAGTGCAAGGGCCCGGATAAGGAGCTTAAATGAAAATTTGAGCAAAGAAACCAAAGAGGCAAAGGAGGAAAAAGAGGCAAAAGAGCAAGATCATCTTAGAATCTTAGTTTAGGCTTCTTTAACACAACATAGTACCTCATAGAGGACCTCTAGCCCAAATTTCAAGGAATTTGGGGAAATTTTGGTCACATGACAAATTTTTGGGCAAAACACAGGTTTTTTCTCCCGCGCTAAAAATTGGGAGCTCCAAATGAAGAATGGTTTGCATTTTTGGATTTAGCATGGAAAATCACGACTACTAGTGCTTGGACAAGAAATTTGAGCAAGATCTGAGTCTCCAGGAGGTCAAAAACACCCAAAAAATGGCCTCTCTGCCCCTTTTTTGACACACAGGAAGCAATCTTGGGAGAATGAAGATTTGGAGGGGAAAATGAGCACCAAATTTAGAAATTATAGTTGGGTTAGAAGGTAGACAGAACAGGCTTTCCAACAAGACCACTTGGGAACATTTTGGACACCTGCAAGTGCCTCAAATTAGGCTCCAAAGTAGCGCGGTGCACAAAGAAAATGGCGCGGCGTACACAGGAAAAATTGCCAAATTTGCTTCCGTTTCGCGAAATTTCGGTTCACAACTTCTCCAAGTGGGCTTTCTCATCTACATTTCAGCTTTTTGGCACCTAAGGCGGCATTTAAATTATTTTCTCTCCAGATTGTCTTCTATCCAAGTGGCGAAGGAAGGCAAACGGTCACCCAAGCTATTTGTCATGTTTGTAACGCTGCACCTGTAGCTGATGGTTGGCTCTTCACTTCCATTTTGTAATGATTCGAGTAACTCCCCAATCCTTGGGCGTTCTATCTCTTCATGGCACATTCTATATATTGTATGCAAGCTATTTTCAAAGGGTTGGTTGGCTTGTATCTTGTGGGAGACTGTGGGAAAGAAACTCTATTTCTTCACTGTACATTTTGAGAGAGAATTAATGAAAGGCAGCGGCTCTATTTCATGACATTCATGTGGTTGTGAGTGTAGCAAATGTGTCTCTTATGTTTTGATATGTATTTCATTATGTTTCATAATTCAATTCATGTTCATTTCCAATGAAATTTTTTGAGTTAGATAAGGTAGGATTCAATTTTATTGCTCTGCCTGAGGGAAAATTTCATTTTCAGTGTTCTTTCTTCTGTTGAAAAGGATTCATGTTCCTATGCCCTTTTAACTCTCCTAAACAATCTCTCCATTCTGCGTTATTTCAAACTAAATTGCTACACTTTCCACCTGCCTTTCCTCACGAAGTAATCTGTGCCTTCGTATTACATTCTCTGTTCTTTGCTGACCATTGGTCCCATACCATCCTAGAAGCTCAGTCATTCATAAAAATTGTTTCTTGTATCCCGATTCACTTACTAGCCTAAGATCAATACTTCATTGTAAGTCATCTCAGACCATTTTTCGCTTATCTATTCACTGAGCATGACTCGGAGAGAGCCCTCTCCTGTTCTGGTAGGGCTAGCTACCAGACTGAGCATGGTTTGTGGTTACCCTGAATTTTGCCTTCCTTCAGCCTAAGGCAGATTTAGGTGCTAACAAAATGTACGGTAAAAGGTAAAAGGGCACAGTAAAAGGATATTGACAGCTCAGCCAGGTCAAAGTGTATCAGATGAAAGGTTAGATTGAACAGAGCATCCAGCGTGAAGACCAAACAAAAAATCAGATTAAAAGGAAAAAGATCAAACATTAAAGCCAACACAACCTAATGGTTATCAAAACTTCTCAGTGTGATGTGGCAGCTCGTCATCCGATCGTCATCCTCATCATTCCTCTCAAGAGTATAGTGTATGCTGTCAATGTATTCCAAATATTCCAGAGCATCTACTGCTTCTTGATTCATTTCATCTTGCATTGTTTCTGTCCATAGATAAGGAATATCTTCTCGATGTCTAATTTCTTTGATTGGGTACCAATCTACATCATGGATAAGTACTGGAGTTTCAAGCATATAACTTACCCATCCATTTGGTGTTTCTATTTCAACAGTGCTTTCCCTTCTCCTGATATAATTGCAGTGTAGACTTAAAATTGAATGTTCTGACAGAAATTCTCTACTCAGCATATCTGCAAAATTGTTCTTATCACCTTTAACAAATTCAACATCAAAATTGTACTGGCTTAACTGCATGATCCACCTGACCATAGCAGCATCCTCAAAATCACATTTATGAATTGCAAATTTCAATGCCTGGCAGTCTGTCTTAACAGTAAATTTGGTGTAGATAACATAATCCCTAAATTTTTCTATTCCTAAACAAACTGCTCTGAGTTCTTTCTTCAAACTTGACCAATTCAATTGATTTTTTGCCCATAATCCGGATGCGTATTGGCAGATTTCAATCTCACTTTTGCTGTTGGGATTCTTCTGACATAAAACTGCTCCCCATCCTTCATAACTGGCATCTGTCATAATGATTTTTTCCCATTCTTCTCTGATAGGGGAGAGTGGCTGGATATTTCTGACCTTTTCTTTTATTGCCCTGACTGCTTGTGTGCAATCATTATTCCATGGAATTGGATCTTTTTGAAGCCTTTTATTCAATAATTTCCTTTCTTGTGCACAATGCTTCAAAAACTTAGAAATGTAATTCAAACTTCCCAAAAACCTTTGCAGTTGAGTTTTATCTTTGATTTCATCAGGGAAGTGATCAACAAAATTTAAACTTCTTTGGATTACAGTATATGATCCATACTGTATATTGTAACCCAAAAAATCTATCATTGGCCGGAATAATTTCATCTTAGATTCTGATAATACTATACCCATTTCTTTGACCCTGCGAAGAAAGATTTTCAAATGCTTAACATGATCAGCAATATTATCAGAATGGATCAATATATCATCAATATATTTTTTCAGGAATTCTTCCATTCCTTCAAAGGTTTCATCCATTATTCTCTGAAAAGCTGAAGGAGCATTGATCAAACCGAATGGCATGATATTCCATTCATAATGCCCCTCTGGTACAGAGAATGCAGTCTTCCATTTGTCTTCTTCCTTGATCCCTACTTGCCAAAAACCAGATTTGAGATCAAATTTAGAGAATATCTTGGATCTTGATATCTGGGCGAGTATGGAGGATGGTTTTGGCAAAGGATATGCATCATAATCCAGAATATTATTCAGAGGTTTATAATTTACGACCAACCTTGGTTTCCCTCTGGCTATTTCAGCATGTTTATTAACATAAAATGCAAAACATGCTATGGGCTCTTACTTTTCCTAATAAGTCCCTTCTTCAAAAGATCTTTAATTTCTTCTCTGCAGAGTTTCATCTGTTCTTCATTCATTGCCACTGCTTTAGATCTTCTTAATTTTCCACTGAAATCTTTCTTGAGAGGAAGTTCTACCTCTTGTTTCTTAATATGCCAAAAGGCATTTGGATCATCTGAACAACATTCTTTGAACTGGGAAGTGAGTTTTGTTATCTCAGAGGCATACTTTCCATTATCCAAATGTTCTTCTGTTTTCAATACTTCCCTTTTCAATTCCATCTTTGCCAAAAGATTTTCCATCCTTTCAACTCTCTTAATCCTAATAGGAGAATTAGAATTGATAAATGGGAAAAAGATTTCCTTATTATCAAAATTAATAAAATATCCATACCTCTGGGTCTTTGCATCAAATTTTGCTCCATGCATGTTGAAATTCTGAAAAAATGGTGTCCCGAGGTACATTGCACAATCCAGTCCTGGAACAACAGGACAAACCAAGTGAACTCCGATTTTATCTGTAAGCAGAACATCAATTTCTGCTTCATGCTTTGTAGGGATATCACCACTTGCAGTGATTACCCTTGGACATGTTGTTGGTCTTCTATGATGCATACCAACCACTGTATCACTTACAATATTTAATGTGGAACCGGTATCCATAAGAACTTTCCAAAACTCATACTGGTGTCCAATCTTTACTTTCATTTTGACACAATACATGACATCCCTATTCATGCTGTTGCATCCAAAATCTGTTCTTGCTACCTCTTCTTCTTCTTCTTCTTCTTTCTCTTCTTTGTTATGCTGTTGTTGAACTGGCCCTGTATGATAGGTCCAGTTTTCTGTCTTCCCTGAAATAGGATCTTGTGATGAAGAAGCAAAAGGAGATTGTGCATTTAACATTTTTAGGCTTAACTCATTGTGCCTTTCAACACACAATCTTCTATTCTCCTTGATTGTTTTTCTCAATTCTTTTATTGCTTGATGTACCGCAGGCAAAGTTTGTGGCAAATCTTCTCCAAAATCTTCATTTCTGAATTGTCTAGTTAAAGCCTCAACAGAGAAAAGAGTAGCAGGAGGCACATACCCTTTATTTGGAGAGTTCTTTAAACTAGAGGGTGATTTCTTCAAATGTTCTGTCAGCAAAGATCTATACATTTCTTTCATTTGAGGATCTGTAGAAGCCATCATTTGTGCAAAAATATTTTTACTGATTTCATCATAATCAGTCTTCATCATTCTAACTGCATTACATGTACAAATATCAGGGTCATCACAATCACAATATTTACATTCTGTACAATGGGGATCATTACAATATTCTTCATCAGATGATTCTTCTGAATCAACAAAATTAAAATCATTTTCAGAACCTGAATCAAAAGATACCAACTCATCACAGCTGCTTGGAAGATCAAAAGAATTTACTTTGCCTTTCTTGTTTCTATACTGGGCTTTCTTCTTAGAGGAGTCTTTCTTTTTGTTTGGAAAATTTGGAGATGTATGACCTTTTTTGTTACAATTGTAACAAATTATTTCTTTGTCTTTAGAAAACATCCTTGTGTGTTTGTAGGGTTTAGCTTTGTAATGTTTTCTTTTCTGTTTTTCTTGGGATATCTGGGAATTCTTTTTGAAATGTCTTTTCCTCCTCTTATGCCCCTTAGAATTTCCAGCTTTACCAAGGTGCCATTGTTTGCAGAGCTGTTGATATCCATGTGGCTTTTTAGGGTTGGTGGCTGCTCTTGCAATCTTCATTTGTGAGCACAATTCTACAATAATTGCTTTTACAGCTTGTCTGATTATGCCAAATTTATAGTCCCCAACCTTCCCTGGTAATTTATTGACAATGGCTGAAGAGACCCATTGGGGAAGGGATGCAACAAAAATTTCCTTCCATTTTGGCTCAAGAATGAGATCTGGAGTCAATGTATGCAATCTGTGAAGGAATTCATTAAAGTATTCATCAAAATGTTGCATATTATGCAACTTCATGGCCAGCAAAGTAATAGTTGTAATATCATTGGTTATCTGAGGAAAACCAATGAAATTGACTGTAATAGCATAAAGAAGCTTTCCTATCATATTGTTGACAGGAAAACTAGTGACAGGATCTATGTGAGTAGATCCATCTTCATTTTGGACGACTGCTTGTTCCCATCCTGCAAGGAGACTAGGATCTTTTAATGTCTCAGCTTTTAGCCAAGAATCCAATGTTCCTTCAAATCCTCCTATTATTCTCCTTGTTGCATTAATAGGACCTATATCATCAGCAAGATAAGTCCTATAACATACAAGCATGGAATGTAAAACAGACATAATTTTAGCCTCTGTACAATTATCAATATTCCATGAGTAGGTAGAATTTGCAGACCAATCCTTATGGTATTCAGATTTCATAAGATCTCTTCTATCAGGAGCAGGGTTCCAAGTAGTCTCCCATCTTGACCTGGATGATGTAGCATTGACTTGATCCTCATTATCAGGTTGCTCCTGGTCTTGATCTGTCAAAGATAAGTTATTGATACAGGTTTCAAGCTCTTCAATTTGTGGTTCTGCTTCTATCTTGTGAAGAGTCATATCCCCAAAGGATGTTTCTGTCTTATGGAAACTTGTATCAAAACTTTCTTCTTCTTCTCTAGTGTAAGAATCTTCAGACATGAAATTAGAAGATTCTGGTTTGCTGGATCCTTCAGTTTCTTTGGATTGCTTTATGGCAGGATGTGGGCTAAAGAAACTGGGATTTGCAAACAGAGAATATGGATGAGAGGAAGTAGGTGGTGGAAAGGTTATAGAGCTGGGTGTTCTAATAAGGCTTTCCACAGAAGGAGTAATAGAATATGGAACAGAAGTCTTGGGTTCTGAAAATATAGTTGCAGATTTATAGGCCTCAACCCTAGGCTTCTTCTTCAAGGATTCTATCCTTTGAGTTACTTCCCATACTTGTTTTTTTACAATATCCAAAGAATTACTGATCTTTACAATTTCTTTTCCATGATCAGTGGTAGCATCATGGGTTTTCTTATCTATTTGTCCTGTTTGTAAAGATAGTCTGTCAAGACTCTTGGCTAGAGCCTTATCATTTTCTGCGAAAGTTGTAACACAAATATTCAAACATACTGTATTGTAATCTTGTTTTCTAAGAATACTTTCCAGCATGGTCTTCATCTCAGAATTAGCAGTTTCAATATTTTCAAATTTAGAGCTGACAAATTTCTCAAGACTGGATAAAGCTAAATTTGTCCAATTAGTAGCAGCCACAGCATCTCTTGCTACTAGGTTAGAGTCATCAACATGAGATGGAAGTAATTTGTACAGTTTTCCATCTTGGCTTCTTATCACAAAATTTTTCCAAGGAGGAAACTCTGTGTCTGTTTCTAAGAGGCTCCCATCAAGGAGTTCCCACTTGTGCTTATTTGGGGTCCCAGTCCTCATCATGTTTACTTGGAACTGAGAACAAATCTTTCTTAGTAGTTTTTCTCCTTCAATTTGAACAGCAATCAGAGATCTGGGAATATTTGGCTTATTTAGCATACTCTGAATTTTTGGCTGGAAAACATGTGCTTTCAAAGGAGGAGGAATTACTACTGGATTTTCTTTCATCTTTTCTTCTACAAATTTTTCTGGATCCTTGATTCTTTTCTGTTTAGCCTGGTTCCTGAATTGTTTCATCAAGGAATGTTCTATTATATTTGCAGAAGGATAATACCATTCATAGAATGATATCCATTGATTTTCTGCCTTCATCCATTCTTTCCATTTCCCAACATTTTGTCTGTTGAAGGCAGGACGATCATCTTTTGGAAGAAGCATTACTTCTTCAAAATACAAATGTTCTTTTTCATGTGTAAACATATCCCAATTGAACATTTTATTTTTCCATTGATCATCAGGATCATATGGACTGATTCCTTTAAAAATCTTTAAAAAGGCAATTATTTCTGAATCAGAAGGAATTTCTACATGCCTTGGAATTTTATCAATAGGATTTCTTCTGTATTCAGGAATAGGTGAAGAATCAATATAACCTAAACCATAAGTAGAAGAACTGGATACAGTATGTACAAGTAGCTCTTCTTGTGGGTTGAAAAATACAACCTTTTTGTAACTTTCTTCAGAAGAGTCAGACGGAGGAGTAAATCTGATCATGTTTATCCTATGACGATCTGATGACTCCCCATGTGGAGTTGGTGGTTCTGAAGAAAATTGACAGAAGGTCTTGGAGCAGTGTGGATGATCACAGACTGAACTAAAAGGTTGAGATGGGTTTGGCTGTGAAAACATTCTTCTGATAGAATCATACACTGCTTGGTCTATTACAAACTGTGGAGGTGCAGAAGACTGACCAGGATGTAACTGACTGATTGTAGTAGGAATTGCAGAGACAGAAGTAGAGGGTCCTTCATGCTAAAATGTGTTAATTCTGGGAAATCGTGTGGTAACCTTTCCATCTATCTTTGTTATTATTGATTGTGCAGCAGCAACAGGTTTCTTTGTGGGTTTCCCCCAATTGGTTACCCAATCATCAGGCGGACATAAATCATTTCGAGAGACATAGACTGGTGCTACCGGATTACAAGATGAATCATACTGGATAAGAGTGACTCGGCCTTCATCTTTATCAGGGGTATGCAGAACAGCAGGGATTGTTGTATTATAAAACCTAACACAAGTAATATAAAAAATGGCCAAATTTTTTGATTTTCTTTTGAAATTTTCATACCCGGCAGTCTGGATACCTAAGGTTAGGCATTGCAGGACATTTGGGTCGTCAAGTGCAACAGAGAAATCTGGAAAAACATCATATTGTACTGGGCCTTCAGCAAGGCTTGTTTCAATACCACCTATCATGGCCTGTGTGAATGTGGTCCATCGATTATCAAATAGGGCTGAGAACACATAAGCTTTTTGTCCTTTTCTATGTAATGCATTCAGCCCTATTCTTACCATCCCCAGATGGACATACTGGTAACCAGCTTTGAGAGCTGATTTTATATGTTTGGCTTCGAGGAGAGATATAGTTAAAATAGCATTCAAAGTTAAATCTGCTTTGATGGTTTTTTTTTTTATTTTGATCTGACTAAGGGCACGAAAATTAAAAGAGGATAAATTTCTGTATACATCATGTGGAGAAACTGGTGGAAGTTTCCAGTTAACAGAAGGATCTGTTTCTTCTTGTTCTATGATAGCAGAATTACCAGAAGTAGATTCAGATCTACATAACCCTTCTAATGCAGATTTTGATTTTTCTTCATCTTTCATAGTTCTAAAGTGCTTAGATCCAAAAATAGACTCAGAAGATTCAGCTGAAGAATGTCTAGGAGCATCCATTTTTAGTATAGATAAATACCCGATCAAAAGTCTTGCAGAAAAATGATGAGAAGAATTGTGGTCTTCTTCTGAAGGAGAAATTGCGGCAAATTCTCGTCCAACGTCTTCAACGCTCTCCAACGCCAACACCGACAACAACGAGCTAGAATGCTATTCAGGACTCAAGTGAATTTTTTCACTCAAACAATATCTCACAGCAAAATATCAACTCAAACAATACTTGGCTCTGATACCATCTCTCACAGAGAAAATTATGACCGGACAGGCAAAAGGAATGTTTCTATACAGCTATGAATCTCCAAAATTTCTCAGCCAATTTATTTTATTCTATACAGTCCTCATTTTTATTTGAAGGTATGTCAGCAGAAGCCTTGGAACAAGAAGATCCTACACCAGAATGGTTCATTGAGTGGTGGCAGATATATGGTCTTTCAGCTCTAATCATCAAGCCATATACACTCCATATGCTTAAAATCCCTGGTTTCAGTGAACCATTTTCCCATATGAACGGAATTGTATAAAAAGATGTTGAAAATGTTGCCGACATCAGTGATCTATCTTTTCTACAAGCAATCCGACGCTGTGGTCATATCAGATGGTTTGTCACAAACCAGTACAAGGCAAGGATGATATCCCATAGTACAAATTATGAAGATTTCCACCATCAGGTTGATATCACATCAAATCCTTTCCAACCCATCAACTTTTTGGAACCACCCAACCAAAATATTTCCCAAATGTGGGAATCAGAGAAAGAAATAAGAGTGCAATACTTTAATAATTCTTTGATCGAAAGATTCAGATATCAGCATTATACACATCCACAGATAGAATACTATACTATGGATTGAGTGATGTCTTTCTGGCCGACTATGGTGCCGGACGAGCTTTCGTGGATTCCCTCGCTCTGGAATCTCCACTTTGTACAAACCTTTAAGATTTGCAAATCTCATATTTATGTCAGTTTTAGTCTTTTGAGGGTTCACTTATGAATCTCCTCTGTGTAAACAGTTTGTTGGTACTAAGATTCGGTCCCCACATGCCTCGGGCTCTCTGATAAAGAGTAGGGATGAGATAACATAGGATGATATTGTCCTATGCCCGAATCTTGCTTTCGGCATTCTACTCAGATCTGACTGAGTACTTGTGCTTTTGATTCATCAGTCTGTACATAGCGCACTCATGAATGTTTGTTCCCTTCCAGCTTATAAATAAGAACTAGCTGCGAAGTAAGACTCATTCGGGTTGAGAGAGTTTAGAGTCATAAACTTTTCCTGCTCTGCATCTGCGGACACTCGTGTCTGATCTGCTTGCATCACGAAGAGTTTGGTAAGTCTTAGAGTCTGGTTTGGAAGCCTACACATCAGTGTGCTCGGCACTGGTGAGAACCTAAAGTGGCTAAACCATTAGAAAAATTTGAGAGTTTGTTTGTGATCTCTAAGGCAGAGTCTGTCTATTGCCAGGTAGCCTCCGGTGACACTTGTTCCTTGGGAATGGTATAAAGTCCGGTAAATGCGTAGACAGTCAATCTCTGTAAGGAGATTTCTCTTATGTAATATCTGCATCCATATAATAAAAATTCCAGTTCAAAATTCCGCAATCTTGCTGTGTTCACTTACTTGTTAAAGGTCCTGTGAGAGATGGTATGGACAACAAGCATTAGTTCAATGGCTCTCTCTATCTTCTTGCATGAATATTTTTCTTTCTCCTAGATTAGTTCCCAAGACAGTTTGGGATATTTTGTATAAATACTTCATAATTTGAAGTATTGGGGATGGATTGCTATACATTTTTAAAGTTATTTTGATCATAAGCCTGAGGGTTATTGTATCAATTTTAAAGTCAGTAAACTGGAGCAAGTTACAAAGAGATTGCATTACAGGATTCATGTGTAGAACTATTATAGTGAAGTATTTTCTTTGTCAATTTGTTATTCCCTTATGTTTTTCACAAACTTAAATGTTATCTAGATTTGAATGAATTAACTAGAAATTTATCTCAAAATTTGTTTTAGTACACTCTGTTTTTCATAGTTAATCATTTACATATTTCTTCTGATTTCTGGATCCGAGAATCCCTAATTTCTTTCCCATCTCGGTTGACCTCTTTCACTTTCTTCATAATTTGGCCTAAGGAACCCTTAATTTCTCTTTGGTTCTGATTGAAAACCACTTCACCATCCAGTTATGAGATTTGAAGTAACTCTACTATCTTGCCATGTAGACATTGTTTTTAGAATTTGATCCAGTCCTGTTTGTCTGACATTTGACCCCATAGCCCAATGATAAAAAGACAACTCTTTTTCACCTAAGTAAGTGATCCCACCACCAAATCTAAATCAAAACCCAAGCACAATCATAACTAGCCTAAAATAAAGTAACTAAACAAAGTTAAATAAAAAAGAGAGATCCCTCTCTGAGATTAGGAAGGCTAGATCCTAATCTCCAAAGTTGGTTTGTGGTTACCTCTATCATTTCTTTTTCTAACAGCTTAGAAGAAATTTTGGAGTGATAACACGTTGTTTTGACTAAGTGGACCTGCGTATACTTCTTAAACTGCTTTACATCAACCTTTTCCTTTACCTTCTTTATTCTAATCAGTAGACCTTAGTTCCATCTTCCTGTTCTTTTGTACCATTTCCTTATTACCTCTAAATATACATGTTGTACTATGAGTTGCCTTTTACCAAAATTGAATTGACCTGTGAGTGAGTTGCCATCAAGGAAAACACTTGTATCATAATGCCAACATATCAATGCCAACCATCAATTACTGCAACCAACAACTGAACCAAAAACTACATCACCAATGTCAACACTCTAACACTTGATGAAAAATTGATGTCATGTCCATATGTGATAATGAATTAGCTAATGCTAACATGTTATGGCCATGATGGATATATGTTTTAGAACCTAACATAGCTCGATTTCATGATCTAACCATTTTTTTTATGCATGATAGTATTATGATAGATAGGTTGATGTCTTGAATGATGCTGACTGAAGTGGCTTCTCATTTAGAGAGAGAAACTCTTCATAAGATCCCTTCCTATTATCATTTGCATTTACTATTGAAGTAGTACTGAGACAAAGAGATAGATATCTGATATTGTTGGTCTACAACAAGTTTTGGTCTTAGAAGAGAGGTTTTCCCTTAGTCTAAGCCCCAACTGCAGGAAATTAAGTTTATCAGTGTGGTTACAAGACTCACAACCACACGAAAGAAGGTCTATGGGTGCAGTTGTTCTTGTAGGTCACAAAATATGAAGCCTCATGCACAAAATCAGAAGCGTGCCTGAAGTATCACAACCCTACAAACATGGAGCAATCAATCAATTATCTTATGAGCAGTGAATTTTGAATGTTTGACTTGCTATAGACATTGTGAATGTGTTGATTAAACTTGTGTTTGTAGGTGACCAGAATATGCATATCAATATTTCATTTTGATTTAATCATTGAAGCTAGTGTATGACCATATTTGTTAATAGTTGCAAGGGTTTGACAAGATTTGACCTTCTGACATGATGCTTGATAGTTCATAGTATACTTTAGAACTTTGACATGATTCTTCATATCTTTTCTCTTATGAGTTGATTGAATTCACTGTGATAACAAATTAGGGTTTTTGATAACTAATGATTTTCCTTGATGACAATGCTATGTGGGAATAGCAACTTTCAGTGATTGATATTGGTATTCAATAATGATTTTGTATTGGCTTCATTAGCTTTGACACATTGGTTTAAGTATAAATATTTGTGATTTCGTATGCAATAATCTCACAATAAATGGATGGAACTTATATGACCTGTCCTTGATGTATGCATTCAAATTTAGTGGCAAAAATTATTCATGTTATGATCATAAGGATGACTTGATAATGTTTGGTTGGATACTGCTTAGTAAATAAAAGGTTTTTGTAACTTGGTATTTGGATGAGAGCTCCACTTCACACTTGATCCAAAGAGTTTTTCATAATGATATTGCCAGAAACTTTTATCACTTTGATATTGGATTTTGTTGGTGCACTAAGATGTCTTTTTTTACAGGTAATCTTAATTCCTAGATTAATTTTCAACCCAAGGAAAGTCTTTTTATTTCAAGAGTGTCAACACTATATATGCAGTGAATTCAAAGGTTAACTAATAGCAAATTGTTGCAGTTGCTAATGACTATGTTTTCAAACTCAATCCAAACAATTATGAAAGAAGTAACTCTGAAATAAATTCATAACATACTTTGCAATTCTACTTAACCTATCATGAAAGCAAATGAATCTGAATACAACTATAAAGAATCACACTTGGCAGCCTTAAATGGAATTGAAACTACCTCACTCAATTATTAAAGGGACTATGGCAATTTAACAGCAAATCCCAATTGAAAAACAACTAATAATTGAACAATAAATGATAATAGAACAACAAATGATATTTGAACAAAAAATAAATATATTGCGGAAAGCGATCAATTATATCTCTGAAATATATGATAACATTACTTGGAATGAATCAGTGATCTAATGTTGGAACTAACATAACCAATCCAACCAAAAGAATTACTCATATATAACACATGGCTAAATCTAAATCTCAAATGGACAACAAAAGCAAATCGAATCGACAATCCTCACAATAATCAAAATGATATTAACTTAACATTAATAAATAGTAAATAATAAAATAGAAAAGATTATAGCACAAGTGAAGTAGTATATCTTCTCTTGCTACGCCTAGAATATAATTATGATTCAAACGCAGTCTTCTTCATTAACACGAATAACATAGTTACAACATCACCGATAACAATATTATATGTCCAAAAGAATAATTATGAACTGTGAATTTATGAAATCCCCATGCAGTTTTCCTTTCGGCCTTATATATAACAATTAGAAAACTAAATAGATAAAAGTGAATCCTCAGGATTAGGGTATCTTGAGGATTTCACAGTACTCGATTTGATTCTGTCATAAAATAACATTGGTATGCCTGGTCTTCCGCTGTGCTTCCTTACCTCTAACGTTGTACTTTTCATTTATGAGATGTTATTGTTCTGTCAATTGAAAAACTATTGTCCAAGTCATGTCTTCTTCACATAAAGATAGTAAAAAAAAATATTCCTACTTAGATTCGTCTAATTTGTTACTGATTACTTTTACCCAACTTTAAATGTTATTTCCTCTACTTTTATCCATAAACAAAGATAATCATGTGAGGATGAGTGCTAAATAAATCTATTACCAAGGAGAAAACATACGTTTTTCTTGACCAAACATACTCCCCAGCTTACCTTGTTGCATGTCCTCATGTAATTAAATGGTTTAGGTGTAGATGGGTTAGGGAACAGGTAGGGTATACATCCTCCTTATAAACTATGAAGCCATTTTTCTTCTTAAGTACAACAAAAGTCTAGTTTACTTCTTGATCCTTCAAGTTGTAGTCATTGCGATACTTATCTGGAGGATACCATATGATTGGGGTTCTATACCGACATCCTATCCATTCAGGCCCCATGGTTAAGACCACGTTACTATATTTATGGAAACGAGAGGAGGCAAATTTAAAGTTTCGATATCCAAATGGTTCTCAGTTTCTAACATATTGCTGGAGACTTCCCACCTTTTTCTTGCTATAAGAAAGGCTTCATCCTTGATCTCTTCAAAGTACTCCTTTCCATATTGTATAATATCTGTGTGGAATAGCCCTAATTGGCCCACAACACCAGCTCGCTTCATAAATTGCTTGTTCCTGACAGAGAGATGTACAGGTTCTGTAGGTTCCCCCCTAACCCATAGGTCGATTCCATATTCACACCTTCTAAAAGTATTATGAGCCTTGGACCACTTGAGTTGGTTAGTAGAAAAAGAAAGAAATGCCTGGAATTCGAATTCCCCTATAAAGGGGCTAGGGTTGTTTTCTCTGTCATCTTCCAAAAAGAAATTGTGCTTGTAAAGTTCACAGAGGAGGCACTGTACCTGCTCATTTTTCTCTCTGAAGAACTTGACAAATTCTAGGGTAGTTTTGATTCCCACAAACTTTCCAACATTAACAACTTTGATTTTCAGCAAGAGGTACCTTTCCAAGAGGAATAATGCATAGTTTGTAGCAGGATCTCTACATGACAAGGTGTCTGAACAAAGAGAGCAGACAGTCTCCAACTTCTCTTTATCCTTTTGTAATTTGTCTTGTGCTTTCTCAACCTTTTTCTGCTCAGCCTTGTACAAAGCGAAGGGCTCATTGTCAATAGTTGTGAGTGCCTCAAACGTTTTCCTTAATTCTTGATGTATACGTAGGGGCACTACTTCCTCTCTGTACTGCATTAATTCCTGTTGAACCTTTAGTATTTCCTTCTGTAGTCTCCTAATAAATGCCTCCCTTACTAAGGGAATGTAAGTAGGTGTCTCCTTTGTTTGGGATTCATTATCTTGTGTCTCCATAGGCTCAGTTTGGACAGAAACCTCGACTACTTCTTGAATTATGAAATAATCAATTGGGATGCTTTCTTCAACATCAGTCTGAATGGAAATGTTCATAGTAGGGTAGTTCGTTTGGGTCTCCTATGAGCAAACAAATGGGTCTTCAATCTGCATTTCAGTGTCCTCTACAAGACATGGCTCTATCTGAGTTTCCTTTGAACAGACCAAAAGAATCTCAGTTTGTGTTTTAGCATCTTTTCTAGAACAATGTTTTGTCTATGTTCTTGTGGTCTCCATTTCCACTTTCAATTTTCTGGCTCTGATTGCTTCTTTTAACCACTATCTAAGATGCCCAATTATTCTCTTCTATTTTCTATACTTTTTAAGCATTTTTCTACGCCTTTCCTTGTAGGACTTCTTTATTCTGGGACTTCCAACTGGCGGTGGTGCAACTGCATTTTCCTCAAGTTCATGCTCAGGTGGTATTGTGTTAGCATTAGGGAGGGTTTCAATTGGAACTGTATCTCCCGATGGAGCTTCACCTTCTAGCTCTTCTTCTTCATGAATTTTTCTCTTAGGAGACCCCAATAAAATGGTGTCTCCTAAGCATTTATCATTCTCTAGGTTTTCTCTTGGGTAGGCCTCGTCCTCAGGGAACTTAAAAAATATAGTATTGCCTGGTTTATTTTCATCTACCAAGGTTTCATCTACAGGATTTTCTTCAGCTAGGGGGTCCACTGGATCGACATCTGCTGTGTGATTTTCTTCTCTAATGGCTTCCTCTTCATGTACCTCGGCTTCAAGGTGTTTTTCCATAGGAGGGACTGGTTCCCTCTGTTCTTCCAAGAAATTAGTAAATGGCAGGGTTTGATCATAACCAAGGTTGTCAACAGAGGTAGATTGGTTGGGGGTACAATTTTGTCCTTCAACATTCTGATATTGTTCTCTTCCCTCACCAAATATCCCCATGTTTTCCAATACCCTGGCTACCTCTTCCTCATATTCTTGTAAAGGTGTATTCTTCAGACTTGGAGGTGGTGTGTGAGATGACCCAACCTCATTTGTTTGAATTGGTGTATGTCACTGGGACCTCACCCACACAAAGCACCTACATTTGACTGGGTTCAAGGGCACAAAGTAATTATCTCTTTTCAATCTCCTTCTCGGACCTAGGGTTCTTGGCCCTTGTTGTTCTATTGTTGGGTTTTCTGGAGATGGGGCCAGAGTAGGATTTACAATATTGTCCCAGATTAGTTGCTGTTGGGACAGTCCATGATGACTGATGATTGTGTGTGGGTCCTTAGATTTCTTAACTCGACGAGCGACATCATGCAATAGGGAATTCAAATAAAACGAAAAATTAACTGAAATTTTTTGTTTTAGGATGTCTAACAATTTGAGTTGGTGGGGATTTACCACATCCTGATGACCATCACATGTGATGTACCATTGCACAATGACTGCCAATTCTTGTCATGGTTGTCTTAACGCTGAAGGGTGAATCTCTTTCCCTATTCGCACCAATTGCTCGCCTGGGTCCTGGAACACTGGGACCGCATTGTGCAGAAGGATGTGCTTGTCTATCCACTTTGTTTCCTCAGCCAAAAGTCTAGTGACTTTGGCTATGACTGCTTCAGAGACCATTATGTCCTTGCCTCTTACTGTGGTGCTCTCATTCTACAAATTCTACAAGAATTTGAGTGTCATTTCTTCGTGAAATCCCTGCAATTTATTCAGATATTGCAGCCAATCGACGCGCTTGAGAATTGCATGATTCTGGTCTGATACCATGAGCACTGTGGGTTCATTTCAGATAGCTCTACCTCCCATGGCTACTGTTTTCCTATGACTAGTTCACTCGCATGGACTTCTCTTGCACTTTCGCAGTTTAGAATAGCATCAAAGAATGTTAAAGCAATTAACAAGAAAATGACGTTGTTTTGGGAATTAACAACATATATAGTCAAGTCATTTGTCTCATCAACAATATTTGATGCAGGCTCATAATAAATCCGCATGCCATCAATAATGGTCATCGTCTTTTCTCCAATCAGAAATACTTTGATAATTGTTATGCATACACGATCATCATGCAGTCCTTTACCCGGAAATCAATTTAATAATTATCACTCTATTATCCATAACTGTCACACATGCTATTCACATGCAGATCATCACCCCTCCAATGAGAAAAGGGTATCCATGTCTGCCAAGCATGTGAAAAGAAAGAGAACGAATTGGTAATTCATAAATGTAGGCAACCAATCCGTAAAAGCGGCACAATTTATGACAAACAAATTAAAGGAATACACGTATCACAGGTAAAATGGCCTCAAAATAAAAAATAGATATTTAAATCATTTTGTCAAAATATTTTCACCTTAAGCGATATTAACAACAAAGGCATAATTAGCGGTAAGTATTAATGACTGTCATAAAGTGATTGGACAAATATAAATATAGAGCATAAGTTACCATGCATGTTGGCTTGTAAGAGTGTTGTTCAAATGGGAAATTTCCTTAGAAACGACTCCATAGGTGGTAATAGAATAGAGAGTATTTGGAAATGTAAGATAATACTCCAATACCACAAGCAGAGCCAATGTTGTCAGAAGGAATTCATAGCCTCGACAAGGTTTCTTTTTAACCCCAAAAATGAGCCAACGTCCTTCTTTTATCATGTATATGATTCTTTCGTTTCTTTTCATAAAGAGACCACTATGCTAGCATGGTGACCAAATGATCATAGTACCATTCACCAGGATATATCAAAGTGATTAGGTTGGTGCATGATGAGACCCCATGTCCTTCTGATAGTTTTAATTAGCAAGAAGGTCATTACCTTCGTTTGGTGGCCAACATGGAATGTCACCTATTACATCCTTATGATCATGGTAGGCTAGCTCATGATGAGACCCCCTGTCCTCTTTTTGTTGTATTTTCATATTTCATTATTTTCATATTTTAATACTTCTATTGTAAAAAGAGGGAGGCTCATTTACTCCTTAAGAGTCAAGGATGGTGTAAGAAGTAAGAAAAATTCCAATGAAAGTTTATACTTTTACCACTATCTCATCATATGAAAGGGATTTATCCATTTGAAAGTGTGAAAAATAAGCCAACATGGTTTTAAAATAATGAATCATTTTATTGATGTGTCCAAAGAAAAGATGTTCAGCCAATCATTATAGAGATGCACCATATCAACTTTTGAATAAAGATAACCATCAAAAGGCTTCATAGGTCATAATGGTATTGACATTACTATTTTTTCTTTATGTTAGGCACACATCCACTCAGATGGTGTTTGTTCAAAACATAAAAGAAAAAAGAAAGATGGCACAGTGACCGATAATGAAACAATAAAAGAAATCACAGTTCTTCCTATAAAAAGCATAAAAAATGTTGTTCAAATGATTGAATAACAATTGTTCAATCGATTGAACAACAAAATTGAAAACAAAAAAAACTGTTGTTCAATTGCTTGAACAACAATCTTTTAATCGATTGAACAACAAAATTGAAAAAAAACACAAAAGTGTCATTCAATTAATTGAACAACAATCGTTCAATCGTTTGAACAACAAAAATTGAAAAGAAAATAATGCGAAAGTGTTGCTCTGATTGGACAACAATCGTTCAATCATTTGAACAACATATATCAAAAAGAAAAAAATGCAAGAGTGGTGTTCAATCGATTGAACATCAATCATTCAATCATTTGAACAGCAAAATAAAAAACATGAAGGTGTTGTTCAATTGATTGAACAACAATCGTTCAATCATTTGAACAACAAATATCGAAAAGAAAATTCAAAAGTGTTATTCAATCGATTAAACAACAATCGTTTGAACAACAAATCAAAAATGCAAAAGTGTTGTTAAATTGATTGAACAACAATCGTTCAATTGTTTGAACAGAAAATATCGAAAATAAAATGTAAAAGTGTTGTTCAATCAATTGAACAACAATCATTTGAACAGTAAATAAAAAACGCAAAAGTGTTGTTCAATTGATTGAACAGTAATCATTCAATCATTTGAACAACAAAATTGAAAAAAAAGAAAAACGTAAAAGTGTTTTTCAATCGATTGAACAACAATCGTTTAATCGTTTGAACAACAAAAACCAAAAAAAGAAAAATACGTGATAAATTTGTTCAATCGATTGAGCACAATCATTCAATCGTTTGAACAACAAATCAAAAACACACAAGATGTTCAATTAATTGAACAACAATCGTTCAATCATTTGAATAGCAAGACCAAAACATAGAAGTGTTGTTCAATCAATTGGATAGTAATCATTTGAATAGAAAATTGAAAAAAGAAAAAACACGAAAGTGTTGTTCAATCGATTGAACAACAATAGTTCAATCGTTTGAATAGTAAATCAAAATGAAAAAGTGTTGTTCAACTTATTGAACAATAATCGTTCAATCGATTGAACAACAAGTCAAAAATGTAGAAGTGTTGTTCAATCAGTTGAACAGTAATCATTCAATCATCTGAACAACAAAAAAATTACAAAAATTTGCTTTTCAATTGATTAAACAAAAATCATTCAATCGATTGAATAACACTTAAAAAAAATATCATATTTACATGGCGATGCCTACTGAATTGTAATGAATCAAAAGAACATATACATTTTTTACAATTTAAAGAAAATCACAATTTTACGAAAGAAAAGTTGTTGGGTCATCACTCCCTGTAGCTAATATTTGCATGAAGGGGTCCTCACGTATCTACTGAAAAAAAGACTCCTTGGTGAATGGTTTGTGGCAAAGATGCACCTAATGCCCATTCACCTTGAAAGAATGGCCAACCCAATCAATGGTAGTCAAAGTGAGAGTACCATTGTTATGTACTTCTTGAATTTCATAAGGGCTGAGCCATCTTGTTTGCAACTTGCCCAGAAAATCCTGGAATCTGGAACCATAGAGGAGTGCCCAATATGATTTTTGAAATGTCTTCTTTTTTATAAGGCTGTCATGCCACTTTGCCCTTTGCTATTGAATAATTGTAGTTCGTTGAAGAGAAAGCAGTCAAACCTAGTCTAGTTAGTTGATTTGTTGAAGCCGCTTGGTTTGGGCTTCTATTAAATCCAGTCCCACTTCCTGAGGCATCCCTAGAGTTTTTATTTCAAATTCAATAAAAAAAATAGGTTCTTTTCTGAACACGAGTTGGTACAAAGAGTATCCAGTAGTATTCCTCCAAGTCATGTGATAGGCCCACAAGGCCTCTGACAGTGTAGCAGCTTGGTCTCGTCAATGTGTTGAGACTGTCTTGGTCAGAATTGCTTCAATGACCTTATTGGTGCTTTCAACTTACCCATTCGCCTGTGGGTGATACGGGGAAGTGATACTGTGTGTAATGTGATGATTTCTCAGAGTGGTTGTAATCTTGTGTCCTACAAATTTCCCTCCCCCATATGTTATCACTTCCCACCATAAACCATATCACATGAATAACCCAAAGAGGAAGTTAATGAAGGCTTCCTCTGTAGCTCTTGGTAAATCTATTATTTCCACCCATTTCATCACATAATTTGTGACAATCAGTATGTAGGCTTTCTGATTCGATGGCGGATGGAATGGGCCAACAAAGTCCAACGCCCATCGTTCGAACTGTTCTATGACTAGTTGGGGTTGGAACAACATTTCATCAGATTGGCTGCGCCAGCCCATTCTTTGGCATCTATCACAAGCCTGGGCATATTTCTTAGCAAGTGTCCCCCATAGAGCTCGTCATGGAAATCCTTCAGGATGTCATAAATCTCATCCTCGCAAATGCATCTACGTAGACACATATCGAACCCTGTGTGAAAGTTATATCCGCCAATCCAAGAGAATTAGGTGCTCTGTTGAATGATCTGTTTCCTTTCCCCTACTGTCAAATGCCTGGGTAACTTCCCCACTCTTAGATAATTCACCACATCTGCATACCATGGCATCTTGACTACTACTGAAAACAAATGCTCATCTAGAAATTGGTCATCCACTGCCAGTGGATCATTTATCTTCAGAACTCGGGACAGAAAATCAGCAACTAGGTTTTCCTTCCCCAAATGATCTTTGATAGTGATGTCAAACTCCTGAAAGAGCAATAGACAACGAGTCACTCGACCATTTGTGATAGGTTTGTTAGCTAAATACCGAATGGTAGAGTGATCAATATACAAAAAAACTTGGTAGCCAGTTATATAATGTCTAAATTTGTTTATGGCATAAATGATAGCTAAGAATTATTTTTCTGTAACTGTATAATTGAGCTTTGCAGTAGTAATATTTTTGCTAATATAATATATAGCATATGGTTTTTTGTCCTCCTCCTAGCTGAGGACAATGGCTATCGCTGCATCTGATGTGTCCGTGGATATGTTAAAAGGTAGCTCCCAGTTTGGTCCTCATGATACTCGTGTCGTCGAGACTACTTTCTTTAAACCTGTAAAAGTTGTGTCACATTTGTTAAACCACTTGAAATCAACATTTCTAGTTAAAGCATATAAAGGCATAGCAATTTGTGAAATTATTTTAATAAACCTGTGATAATAGCTTTCATATCCCTCAAAGCTACATACCCCCGTCTGAGTATAGGGTGTAGGTAGTAAAAGAATTACCTGAATTTTTGTTGGATCTACCTGTACCCCTACTATAGAAATATAATGTCCCAAGATTACGCCTTTAGTCATCATCATGTGACACTTGAAATTGCTTAAACATAACCTGGTAGCAATGAATCGTTCTAAAATTGTTTCTAATGTTTACAGTGCTTGATCAAAGTCATCCCCATATGGAGTAAAGTCATCCATATAGACCTCAAGTCCTTTATTTATCAGGTCAGAAAAAATGATGAGTATATCTCTTTGAAACGTGGCTGGGGCATTGCATAAGCCAAATGGTAACAATCTGTAAGTGAATGCACCCCAAGGACAGGTGAAGGTTGCTTTTTCTTGATCTTCAGGGGCAATTTGAATCTGATTGTAGCCATTGAAGCCATCTAGAAAGGAAAATAACTACTTCTCTGGCAAAGTATGAAGGCCCTAATCAATTAAGGGAAGAGGGAAGTGATTTTTTTGTGTTTCGTTATTCAATGCCCGGTAATCCACATAGATATTCCACTTCCCATTTTTCTTGGGGATGACCACCAATGGAGAAACCCATTTTCTATCTGAAATAGGATAAATGAAATTCACATCCATCATCTTCTGCAACTCTTCTTTCACAATGTCCTTGAGATGTGGATTCAATCTCTATTGAGTTTTCCAGATAGGATGAGCATCCTTTTCGATATATATGTAATTCGTACACAGTTGTGGCTATATACCCTTCATGTCAGGATAATCCTAGGAAAAAGCCCCTTTATGTTTTTGCAAGACCTGAATGAGCTTTTGTTGTTGATCATTGTCCAGGCTATCATTAATGTTTAAAACTTTTCTTGGTTCAATTTCCACAGGTTTACTGTTATGAATAGCAGTCGTCTGGATGTGTTGATCATCGATATCCTTCAAGGGATCTTCCAAGGCTTCATTATCCATAAATGATTTTAGCATTTGACACTTTACATTGATTACATTATCTGGTTGATTGATAAAGTTTTTGATAACATCATCTTCAGTCTGATCTTTGAATTCAAGTGCCTTTTCTACTGTGAGTAGTGAACAAATGCTTTCTTCCAGGTATGTTGGTGGTTGTTTACATATTTTTACAATGGGAAGACTTGGTTGGTAGGGGGATATAAAACAATATTTTCTATAGAATCCCCCTTTGAAATTGTCATGCTGCCCTCCCAGCAGCCTATATATGTATCATTTGTCGCCAGCCAAGGTCGGCCCAGTATCAGAGGGTTCCCATCCAATTGACTCTTTAGGTTTATAACAAGAAAATCTATTGGATATTCCCATGAATCAACAAAAATCGTAATATCTTGTAAAGTTCCTTCTGGCCTTACCATTGAACAATCATCAAGTTCTAGTAAGGCAGTGGTTGGTTCCAAGGTTGTAATACTAAGTGATTGACAGGTTTCTGATGTTAAAATGTTAATGGTTGCACCCAGATCAACTAGCATATTGGGAAAGGAGCAACCATATATTTGAACTGTCACTATGGGATTCCCAGGATCTTCATATTTTACTAGAGTTTCCCCTCCCAAGAGTAAATCAGATAAGGTTCCTACAACATGAATGGTGGGTGAATTTTTTTCTTTCCTCACAGGATTCTTTACACATATCTCTTTAATTATTTTAGCATAGATGGGAATGTCTTGGATGGCCTCGAGGAGTGGAATTTTTATACAAAGATTTTTTAGTTCCCCTACAAGATCAAAATCTAGGTAAACAATTGGCTTAGGTATCGTTAACCTTTCGAGGAACGGGGGAGAAGTGACTATGAGTTCCTCAGGATCTTTATGTTGATCTATCTCTTCTCCTTATTTTATTTCAGTATCAATTACATGTGGTGGTATATGTACAGGTAGTTTCTTGATCTCAATTGATGGTTGATCCTTGTTTACCTTAAGGGTGATGATACATCCTGAGCTCAATCCTAATTCATTACATTCTTTTTGTTCAATCTCATAGTCTGTCTTTCGATAATCTACACCAGCTGGACCGGTCTATTATTGGGATTCAGATTTGGTTGGGCTAGAAATTGAGGGCACAGAAGAGGCTGAGGATTTCGTTGTAATGGATAAGGAGATGACAATGCAGGTTGAGATTGAGGACCTATCCCCATGGAGTATTGGATATTCCCAAATGTCATTGCCAATTTGTAGACTAGTTCAGATTTTGAGAAGTGGAGGCAGGCCACTGGGATTGATAGGGATTACCTTTCCAAACAGGAGTAAAAGGAGAATTTGGCTAGCCATTACCTGGAAAGGATTGAGTTGACCACAGTGTCATAGGGAATGGCTGAGGTTTCCAATTTGAGTAATGTGATTGACGTTGCCATGTTGCCCCAGGGTTCTGTTGCTAATTAAACTGTGAAGAAGGAAGGAACCGAGATGTATCTTGGGACATACCTATAGGTTTGGCCTACCACTGTCGATGTTGATTCATTAGATACACTGGCTCTATCTCTTCTTCTTCTTCCTTGAACACTACTTTCAACCATGGGAGTGATGGACATTGTTCAGTGGCGTGATCCTTGGTACAGATGGTGGATGTTTGAACCATGTCTAATGAACACTTCCATTGGCTGTGCTTCTTTCGACAGCATGGGAAAAAAAGGGCTAAGTTTTGTTCTGCTAAGGCTTCTTTCTATTTATCCTGTAGGATTTCCAGCTACATCGTGAGGGTTCCCAGGATGTCCATCTTGAAATATTCCAGGAGGTTACCGATTTCCATTCGTGTTACGCCTCCACCATGGGGTTTATTTCCCCTTCTCATGGGATCTCGGCTTCCTGCTCCTATGCTTGTGCTTCCTCGTGAATACCTTATACACAAGCAAATGATTTCATCATAATATTCTTGATAAATATCTGCTTTCCCCATTAAGTTTAGAGTTTCTATCCACTCTTCTTTCATTCCTTTAATTAAGATAGCTCTTAGGACTTCTTTTGGTAAGGTGGTGTGTGGAGATCTCTTCAATTTATAATGAAACCTTTCGACATATTCTTATAGAGTTTCATTATCCTTTGCAGCCATATTAAAGATTTCATCTTTTAGCTCCCTAGTCTTACAAAAGTCCTAGTATCTTGTGAGGAAGGAAGCATTCATATCATCACAAAAATTAATAATACGTCCACCCAAACCCAGGAACCATCTTAAAGCTACTTCTTTTAGAGTAGAAGGGAACAATTTTAGCTTTTGAGGGTGAGTGGTGTAGTCATACCCTCTGTAGAGGACATTAAATTCAAATAGGAAGGCATCAGGATCCTCTGTGATCATCCCATGAAAGGTTGGGATGCTTTGCAGAGGAATAGCCTTCATGGGGGCGTTAGCTACTTGGTCGAATATGGGGTATTCTAATTTCGAGGTTTGACATTGAGGTTGTTGATTTTCCATTTGGTCAAATATGTGCCAATATCCTTCAGGGATTTCAGGGGGTGCTTTTTGAGTAAACGAAGTATTAGGAATCCGGGTTGGCTTTGCAGCACTGCCTAGATCTGGGATCACAAGATACCCTTGTTCCGACAGCTGAGGTCGTACCTTAGTAGTTCCACTAGTTTCTCCCTCTCATTCTCTTAAGTTACATGACTTTCTTTCTTGTAAAGGATCAGAAAGTAAATTTGTTGTAACCTAAAGACTCTAATCAAATCCTCCAATTTGGCTTTGAATTTCAGCGTAAGCTGTAGATGGTGAGCTTGCTACCTTAGGGATTACAGTAGGAATTTTTCCAGATACAACGCAGAATTCTAATGCTGCTTGAGACTCTACTTTTCTTACAATTTCATCTATAAAGGTCATTCTCCCAAGGTTCACCGATCCCTTGGTTTTTGTGGATTTAGGTGGGGAGTTCTGATCTTTCTCTATCTTTCTATTCCTAGTCATTCATAAAAAACTATTCCTATTTAACCTCTAAGATTTTGCTAAAAAGTGGGCTTGTAAGCAAGCACTTTGCTTGCTAGGTACGCAAGTTCTTACCTCCCATTTTTAAAACCCAATTCTTTTGTAGCAAGATAAAAAGGAAATCACATTGAAACACTCTTCCCAACAACAGCGCCAAAATGTTGGTGCACTAAGATGTCTTTTTATAGGCAATCTTAGTTCCTACATTAATTGTCAACCCAAGGCAAGTCTTTTTATTTCGAGAGTGTTAACACTATATATGTAGTGAATTCAGAGGTTAACTAATAAAAAATCATTGCAATTGCTAATGACTATCTTTTCAAACTCAATCCAAACAATTCTGAAAGAAGTAACTCTAAAAGAAATTCATAACATACTTTGTAATTCTACTTAACCTATCATGAAAGAAAATGAATCTAAATACAACTATAAAGAATCACACTTGGCAGCCTTAAATGGAATTGAAACTAACTCACTCAATTATTAAAGAGACTAAGACAATTGAACAACAAATGATAATTGAACAACAAATCCCAATTGAGCAGCAATTGATAATTGAACAACAAATGATATTAGAAGAACAAATGATATCTAAACAACAAATAAATATATTGCGGAAAGCGATCAATTCTATCTCTAAAATCTATGATAAGATTACTTGGAATGAATCAGCGATCTACTGCTGGAACTAACATAACCAATCCAACCAAAATCATTACTCATATATAACACATGGCTAAATTTGAATCTTGAATGGACAACAAAAGAAAATTGAATCGACAATCCTCATGATAATCAAAATGATATTAACTTAACATTAACAAGCAGTAAAGAATAAAACATAAAATATTATAGCACAGGCGAAGCAGTAGATCTTCTCTTGACTGGGCCTAGAGTCACCAGAAGTCTCTGCTATGAGATACTCATAATATAATAATGATTTAAATGCAGTCTTCTTCATTGACACGAATAATAGAGTTATAACATCACCAAAGTAACAATATTATATGTCCAAAAGAATAATTATGAATTGTGCATTTTTGAACTCCCAGTGCAGTTTGCCTTTCGACCTTATATATAACAATTAGAAAAGTAAATAGATAAAACTGAATCCTTAGGATTAGGGGATCTTGAGGATTTCACAATACTCTATCTAATTCTATCATAAAATAGTATTGGTCTGTCTGACCTTTCGCTGTCTTGCCTTTCCTTTGACGCTGTATTTTTCCTTTATGAGATGTTTTTTGTTGTTCTGTCGATTGAACAACTATCATCCAATTCACATCTTCTGCAAATAAAGATAGTAAAAAACAGTTTTTCTTTCTTAGATTCGTCTAATTTGTTACTTATTACTTTTACCCAACTTTAACTATTATTCCATCTACTTTTATCCATAAACAAAGATAATCATGTGAGGATGAGTGCTAAATAAAGCTATTACCAAGGAGAAAACATACCTTTTTCTTGACCCAACATCTTTGACTTGGCATCTAAGCATTGATAAGTTGACTTAGTTGATTTGATTGCATAGTATTGATTTGTGTAAGGTTGAGGATATTGGTTTGGTCAAGTGTTATGTTTGTAGAAATAATTTCATGAAGCTAGCTCCTCGAGCTTGGTATGTCTGTGTTGGGTAGCGGATCCCCCCATAGCATGTTTTTGGGGCTTGAAGCCCGAAATTTGGTCAAGTGTAATGTAAAGACCCTGTGAAATGCAGGCGCAGAGTGCGAGAGTCTAGGGTTGTCCGCCCTAAGATAATGTAATTTAATATAAAGTGTGACGGCCTACCCATGGTTCGCGAACCATGGGATTGTATAAATAGAGCAAGGCTCTAAGTGTAAAGGGAGTCTTAGTTTTGAGAAGTAACAAATATATGTGAAGGCATGGTTAGAAGATAGAAGTGAATCTGAGGTGTATTGGGTCGTAGTGGTAGGTAGAGGCTCTGTAGCTGAGTGCGCAGAGGCCTAGTAGAGTCCGCAGCTGAGTGCATAGACCCCTGCAGCTGAGTGCACAGGGTGGAGATGGGTCTGTAACTTAATTTGAGTATTAATAAAGCTAAGATTGATTCAGAATATTGTGCATCTGCTTGTAGATCTGTATTTCTATGTTTTGGTTATTGTTTATGCATTTATATTAATTTCAAGTACGTGCGCTAATCTGAAAGTTGAACAAGTAATAGGAATATTGAGCCTGCACAAGCTAAGTTAAGCACTAATATAATAACACAATGAGGATCGGATCGGAATAATACAAAGGTGTGCACGGGTTGCAAAGAATAGAAAGTTGTGGGGAGCAGCGTAGCACGCGAATTAGGATTGTGAACTTCAAGAACCCTCATCAAGACATCCCTAAGGTGCGGAAACCTGGTTCCAACACCCTCCCATACTACTTTGGGTGAGACCTCAGTCCATGCTCCGCAAACTGTTGCCGAAAGGGCTATTAGTACCGGGATTTGCTTGACTAAACTCACAATTGAACCTAGGTCAGGCCCCACGTAGCCAAAAAATTGTTCTATTGTTGGGACTGGGATCTGCCTAAGGGATGTCTGATGTCGTGCCATTGGAACCCAACAAAGAAGGAAATTGAAGAGTGGTTGGACAAGAAAATTCATGAGTTCTTGACGCAGGAAAACAGAACTCTGCAGGTATCCGAGAAGAGGTTGCTGAATCGCTACGTGTATATGGAAATCCACGAGATCTTCTTTGCATCCTTTCCTTTTGAACTGTTTGAGTGGATTGCGAGGTTAGCCAACAGTCGGGGAAGGTGTAAGCTCAACCGACCAATAGTTTGGACTCTGGAATTAGTGCGCAAACTAGAGGCATCAGAAGATAATATCACATGAGCTATGGACCATTGGCTCGATCAGATAATAGGGGGATTTATCATTGAGCTTGCAATAGACACGACTGTGAGCTACAGTGAAGCAGAACGATGGTTTCTCAAGGGACCGTGAGGTAAGTACATTAAATCTTTGAATACTTGGATTAAGATGTTGTTATGTGAAAAGCGGGTTATGAGAATGCATTAATGTTTGGAATGATGTGGAGTGGAAAGATCTATGAAGGTAGCAGGGAATTAGGAAACAATCCCTTAATTTCACCTTTGCGAGAGAGTGAGGAAGAGCTTGCTTGAGTCTCACTAAGAGGTGTGGTCAGTTTGATAAGGCAGCGCATTCTGCAATTACCACCTCCACCTACACCATCACCCACTTCACCTCCTTCACCTCCATCTCCACCCACTCCACCTCCACCAAACTCATAGTTTAGTATGGCGAGCACGATCAAGCTACACGTATTCAGAGGAGTAGGGAATGAGGATCCAGACCAGTTTTGGTTTGTGGTAAGAGTGGTATGGGAAGCGCAAGGGGTCACAGATGACAACATTAAGAAGGCTACATTGGTATCGTTCTATGCTTGCTACCTTTTTGGAGACATGCATGAAGCTGCTACGTGAAAATAAGGTAGTCAAGGGACTACAGGAGTTAATCACCAGGTGCGCAGGGTTAGGGGAACCATGCGTAGCCCAGAAACTGGGAAAGCATGCATTTCGCACCAGGAGGGAAATTAGATTAACGACGAAGATTGGTGAGTATGAAATGGATCAGGTAATCCTAGACCTGGGTTCAGACATGAATGTGTTACCCAAGTAGACACGAGAACGCATTGGTAGGCCCATGTTACAGTGGTCCCCTATTCAATTACGAATGGCGAACCAACAGAATATTTTGCCCATGGGAAGGTTGCAAGGGGTAACAATCGATATCGAAGGTGCGAGCACACAAACGAACTTTGAAGTAATAGAGATTATCGATGACAGTAATCCTTATACCACGTTGCTAGGAATAGACAAGGCCACTGATATGAATGGAGTCATTAACCTGAAGAAGCGGAAGATGATATTTGAGAAAAAGTCCCTACACGTAGTAGTTCCGCTAGATCTAGCCGAAGGAGCGCACTACACTGAACCAGTGCGTGGTGATGAAAGTGATGATGAGCTAGATTGTATTTACCAGATAATGGTGCAAGACCAAGATCAAGTGAACATGACTACAGATGGGAGAATCTTGTGGGAGCATGACAACTCTTGTACTTTGGATTCAGATGAAGAAGTAGAACACAGGAAAAACTGGTTGCATGAAGTGACAATGCTGAATTGCAACATGATGATTAGATCACTGCATTGCGTGATGACAGAAACAAGGGAACTGCCAACATATGATGGAGTAACAGTGGTAGATGAATTCCTGGACAAATTTGAAAGTACAGTACCGAAACAACAGTGGTACGGTGTGCTGGAATGGGCATTGCACGTAACACCCGCACGATGGTGGAGTACACATCAAAAGACCATTGTAAACTGGCACGAATGTAGGAGGTAGATGTGCTTGCGGTTTAGAATCCCTCAGCATCGAACAAGAGCTAAGAAGCTAGGACAAAACAGCTTGTGTGCCCACTTGTGTTGATGGGTACAAATGAGTGCTATGTAAGCAGACCCCAAACTAAGGATCGAAAATCAAAACTAGATGCGGCAGCAGTAAGAGCGATGCAAAGCACAAATATTTCACGATGGAGCATTCAAAAAGCTATGCGAAGTCATGAACAGAGTTCACCAGGTGAGACAAACTGACTGGGACCTGTGCATACCAGCGGTTCGATGGGCCTATAGGGCCATAAGCAAAAACCGGAGCAAGGAAATGACCCCAACACTGATGAGAAGAGATGAAACCATAAGAGCAGAGAAGAATCCCCATACCACAGCTCTCATAGTTGGGATAGTATGCGAGGACCCGAGTAAAGGAATTATGCAGTTACAAGAATCCATTCAGTGAGGGAGCTTGAAACTTCATGAACTCGACGAAGATTGGGTACGACTGAGAAAGAAGAGCATGACATTGCACGAAGAAATCAGCAAACTGGAAATTGAAGTCATGCAAGCATGCTGCGCCGAAAAACTAAGCACGATGCGATAAGGTCTAGCTAGCCATACTATTGCATTAGAAGAAGTTGTGACCCTGCTACCATGGTTGCGACCGCACCTTACTAGACAAAGTAAATAGGGAAGCACACCATACAAAGAAGAACATGATGCACTGATGGACGCAAGGGTAATTGAGGGGTGCCCTCAGCCCGGGCTAGAAAGAAAATTTAAGCTTCACACTGGTGGTGCGACCATCTGGCTATTCGTAGGAAGCACAGTCTCATCGCTCCAAGCAGTTGAAAGAGAGTGTGGGACTATAAAAGAGTCTGTATGGGAGATGTGTGAGATGAAGGTTGCGCGTAGGATTGGGACGTCACAGGGGTCACGGCCATGCATAAGGGGCTGCACTGCTGCATGGGTAGGTTGGAAGGTGACCATTGGTGTTACTGTTCATGAGAAGAGGTCCAATTTAAGGCAAAAAGGAGTGAGTGACAGGCAATTACAACAAGAATTAAGAACAATATTTGGGACGATCTGCAGCCAAGAAGGCATTAATGATGCAAAAGTGGGGGGAAGGGTCGAATTCAAATTCAAAGGTCACTATAAAAACTCTAGGGCCAGCTCCAAGGCAACACTTGGTTGTTTGAGAATTGAGCAAGTACAGAGCATTGAGTGCCACATACTCTTACCATCCTCAAGTATAGACACAATGACAACTGTTAGAACAAGAGTGTGGTTCGTCAAAGTTACTGCAGAGTCTCGTATGACCCATGAGGAGCATGGAGGGGTGGAAATTGTGCCAGAAGTTCCAAAATCACCATTCACGCCGCAGCCACAAAAAGACAAGCAAACGATGGGGCTAGTCCGGGTATCCCCAAGAAACCCACGGTTTGGAAAATTGTCAATGGCAGAGAAGGGAAAAGCCATCACCATTGAAATAGCGGAAGAGGAGGAAGACTTGCAGGCCCTGATCAAATTGAGGTGCAAGACAATGAAGTGGAGGAATTCTCCCAAAATCATTCTGTGACGAAGCTACCTCCTTACATTCCCCCGTGGAAGGGGAAAGCCAAGGTACCGAAGGACCTAGAGGCCACAAAGAGTGCGCTGCATACCCCGCTCCTCCCTGATGATATAAGGTTTGAAGGTCCACTGTTGGGACAAGTACCAACTATGAAGTTCGAATATTAGGACCTCACGGACAGCAAGAAGTTCCCACAGTTGGCCACAAAGAAGTTAATAAAAAAAATGGTTGTGCACTGTGGAGAAGGCTGGGTTACTCCATCTGCAATGGATACCCCACTACCACCGCGCGCCCATCGCCATTTTTGTCATCAGGCAGCTATTGTGCCTGGTGCATGATGGGTATCTCTAGCTGAAGGAGCCAATTCCCATCATGGCCAATCTAATTCACCGAATTTATAGACTACCAGTCAAAGGAAACAACCCCGTGGCCATAGCCGGAAAAAGCAACAACTTGGCCCTCACAGAAGCTATGAAGGCCAAGTATAAACTAGAAAAGAGGAAGTGGGGGTATGCAATAGCAAGTATAAAAGACCAAAGGGGTGTGCATAGCCACCCAGCTACTGGCCGGCAAGCTGATGAGGAAATGTCGCGTCAACAAAGTACCAACATCTATGATTGCATTGGCAGAGTAATGCGCAGAGGGGGTCCAGTTAAATTGGGCACAGTTCCTATGTGATGAATTTTTTATGAACTCCAGGGAGGCCTAAGAGTAGGGTAAGACCTTCCACTATGTTTGGTTGCTCTTATCCATCCCGTTGGCTGTAAGGGAGCTACATGCAGAGAGTCAGTTTCCCACTACTGAGGGTGACCTACCCGAAGCCACGAGGTACACCTCGCTTTGGGCTGTAAAAGACACGAATAGGATTCATGAGATGAAGGTGTTCTGGGTGTTCGTGGAGGCAAGCATCCGAACATGGATCAACCGCAGGCTGCACTTGTCCCTTACAGTTCATAATAGCCTTCAAATCGCGTTAGAATTCAAGGCAGATATGTATAGCCTGTATATCCAGGCGTACAAGGATCCATCCCAAACATCGGTGAAGCTTCCATTCATTACAACGGATGATGCGATCTTCATAGTGATGGAGTCATGGCCTCCGAAGTGGCGTGCCCTGGACTTAGCAGAAATGGAGAAGATCGTAGCGCAGCAATGAAAGAAGGACACCAAGCTGCGCCTTGTGCAACTAGCTGAGAGGAAGCGCTAGGAACAAGAAGTAGCCACATGGTAGAAGGTGGCCATTGCAGCAACAACAACACAGATGGCAAAGACTACAATCGCACCAACCAGAGAGGCCGAGGAAGGCCAGGAGAGGTCCTCAGGGTAGCAAATCGGGGAATTGGATAGGGAGGAGGACCATGCGGACCCTAATACAACATCAACACAACTCAAGTGGCCACGTGGCCCAGAAAAAATAGCCACCAAGAAGAAAGGGAAAGCCATAAAGACATCCGTCGACCCAATCACGCTCACAGAAGGAGATCTATTGGATATCAGTAAAACGATTCGGGAAGTCACAGAGGATGCACTCTAGAGATTGTGGATGGAGCAAAGCACTGTGTTCGGGGTGCTTAGCGCACAGCTACAAGGTTTACAGGTACAACACCCCCAAACAGGCACACTGGCCTAGCATGTCACAGCAAGAACCGATGAGGTCGAACAACCGTTGCGCACCCGTATGGGTAACACCTTCATCTTGCCCAAAGGCACGTTAGCAGCAGCAAGCGAGGGTGATCGGGCTATGATGAGCAGCATGACAGGCATCGGTTTGAACTTGGCTGCCCTACTGTGCGCAATACTATACCAACTGCAAGATGGGGTCATCACCAAACTCTATGCCTGGGAAGGCTAAGCGAACCAGGTCCTGCATGAGAAGAAAATCAACATGGACCAGCTCAACATCTAAAGGGATGAGTTGATGCCGCAGGCTAGTGGATTGGAGCAAGCCATAGAGTATGCATGTAGGAGCGTTCCAGAGTTGGCCATGTCGGTAGAGCTACCAGCAGCAAAACGGGTCCATAGATTGGTGGCCAGAGTCTGCGAGGCCTAGGAGGAAATGTCAAAGGTTTAGTTGGAATTGAACCTGCAAATCACTGAGCTGCAACTAAAGGCACAACCCTCCACACCCCCAGAAGTCAAAGAGCAATGCACCTGCGCTATCCAGATGGGGTTGGAACAAATTGGCCAGGTGACACAGGGTTGCACCGGGATGTTGGAACAAGCACTAACCATACTTACACACCTGCAAGAACACCCAAACCTACAGTGCCTAGAAATAGAGGTGCGCGAGTTGCAGCAGGAGTACGATAGTGTCCAGGGCACCGTGCAGATTGTTTCCCTTACTCAATGACTCGCTAGACTACAGTAGGCAAGGGCACTAAAGGAACGATTAGACGCCGCACACCAAAAGGAAACCCTACTTAAAGCACGCATCCAGCCATGGATCAATGAAGAATTTACAATCACAGCTACCATTGAAGGGAAGCTGGCACAAATGCAAGAACTGTATATGGTTGGACAAGAATGTGATCCTGCTCACGAAATTTCAGAGATACGCATGCAAAAAATACAACAGGCAGAGGAACAGCGTGTTGTGGATAGCCAAGCTAAGCGAGACCTACCGCATGGACTTTGCGCAAAGATCGCCGCACTAGCAAAGTGACTCAGGACGAGTCACGATGATTGTGTTGGGAGCCTGTTGGGCAGTGGATCCCCCCATAGCATGTTTTTGGGGCTTGAAGCCCAAAATTTGGTCAAGTGTAATGTAAAGACCCCGTGAAATGCGGGTGCAGAGTGCGAGAGTCTAGGGTTGTCTGCCCTAAGATAATGTAATTTAATATAAATTGTGTTGGCCTACTCATGGTTCACAGACCTTGGGATTGTATAAATAGAGCGAGGCTCTAAGTGTAAAGGGATTCTTAGTTTTGAGAAGTAACAAATAGATGTGAAGGCATGGTTAGAGGATAGAAGTGAATCTGAGGTGTATTGGGTTGTAGTGGTAGGTAGAGGCTCTACAGCTGAGTGCGCATAGGCCTAGTAGAGTCCGCAACTGAGTGCATGGACCCCTACAGCTGAGTGTGCATGGCGGAGACGGGCCTGTAACTGAACTTGAGTATTAATAAAGACAATATTGATTCAGAATATTGTGCATTTGCTTGTAGATCTGTATTTCTATGTTCTAGTTATTCTTTATGCATTTATATTAATTTCGAGTACGCGTGCTAATCTAAAAGTTGAAAAAGTAATAAGAATATTGGGCCCACACAAACTAAGTTAAGAATTAATATAATAGCACAGTGAGGATCGGATTGGAATAATACGAAGGTGCACACGGGTTGCGAAGAATAGAACGTTGCGCGAAGAAGCGCAGCGCACGGATTAGAATTGCGAACTTCTAGAACCCTCATCAAGACATCCCTAGGGTGCAGAAACCTAGTTCCAGCACCCTCCCATACTACTTCGGGTGAGACCCCAGTTCGCACTTCGCAGACTATTGTCGAAAGGGTGAGTAGTACCGAGATTTTCTTGGCTAAACCCACTATTGAACCTAGGTCAGGCCCCATGTGGCCAATAGTCCACATTGACAGTTACCTTATGAAGCCAGGAAGATATGCAAATCCAAACCTCTACTTCGAAAGATGCCCAAGGTATCACTTTGATTTTGGTTTTATATCATGATGGTCGACTATTCTTGACAGATAATGAGCCTCTGATGATCAAAGTAAAAGTGAGATGGTCTCTGAAGTTCAAAATGAAGAATCATGGCATGATGAATTATGTTTTAAAGTTGGAAAAATAAAATCTATATTGTGAAGTTATTAAAGAAAGTAGAAATGAAAATTCTTGGATACTCTAATTGAATTACAAGAAGTTATGAATAAATATTGTTGAACTCGAATTAGAAACTGATAGTTGATTGAAGTATTGATGTTCCATGTGAACAATCGTCCATATATATATATATATATATATATATATATATATATATATATATATATATATATATATATATATATATATATATATATATATATATATATATATATATCTGTGTGTGTGTGCGTGTGTGTGTGTGTGTGTTTCATAAAATCTAATTGAGCCACTTCATATACATTGAGTTGTCGTTGAGCACCCTTTGAGATATTTGCATGGGATGATCAAGTTTTGGTCTGAGATATTCTTCCTATGATATGTGAATACAAGGATGTACTGATGTTATTTGGGATTTTTATTGATAATATGAGAACATCCAGGAGCTACCTTAGTATGAGATCTACCATGATAGTTTTGGATGAGAAGTATATAGCTTTGAGCACCACCAAGGTTGAGTACGATGTTGCTAGCATGACTAACTGTGATGTAGGTTGAAGAAGCTCTATGGAGAGTTGTTTAAGTAGTTTTTCAATATGACAAGGATACATTGTGATAATAATGAGTGGGATCTGATTGAAAATGAATCTCATATATAGTTGGGACTAAGATATCTTCATTTGGTGCTACTATGCAAGACAAACTTAAGCTTGTGATTGCTACATCCATGAGAGGGAGGATGAATAAGGTATAATTTTTGTGATATATATTTCTTCTAATATAATATTTGATTTGATGTCCTATATGAACAAGATACTGATGTTATTGAGACATGATAATTACCAGATATGAGAACGACGATATGTTTCTGATTTATAGAGAGCATTACTAATCGAGAACACTGAGCCAGCTCTTCCCCCTATCTAAGCTCCCAGTGTGATGAATTGAGATGGAAAGATCCTAGGTTTGAGGGATATCTATGAAATGGGTTCATAGATGTTGCTACCTTATTTTTCACCCATAGGGTGTGTGTGATCCTTGTCTGTTTTGACAAGTTAGTTATCTCCCCCTATATTTGTCTATTTGGAGTATACGCGAGTTGGCATCATACCCATAATTTGGGCTTGTTGGGATTACTTCTATCCATCTGACCAATGGGTTGAAAGAGTGCTTACAAGTGTGTGATGCTTGCCTTTGGTAAGTTGGGTATCTCACCCAAGCTAACTATGATGCAGGTGTTCTACCACATGACTATTGAGTTTCCTTTTTTGGAAGATTAGCAGGTAATAGGACGGTTGTGATCCCTAACTCATATAGCAAGTGGTATCTCACCCATTGACTACATCATGGGTGATGAGGCTCATCATTGGGTAAATATATGGACCTTAGTACACCTCCAAGATTACTAAAATCAACTCTTATCATAATTACTTACTTTTTTTTTTTATATTTTGCTTAATGAGATGAGTAAAAGTAAGATGTTACGTATAGTGGTCTAATGTGCATTGGTTGCAGGTTTTTGGGAGAAAAGTATGGCAAATTATGGCTAATTAAGGTGCATGAACTCGAATGAAACAAGAAGGAGGGATTATAGGAGATGGATATTCCTCATTAAATCCTCACTCATTCGAAGATCCCTCAATCAAATCACACTAGCTCGGTGTTGCAGGCAGCTGAGTCATGAGGATCATTGGCAGCCAAGCCAGTGATAGTCAAGAACCTGTTCATCTTGAGATTGGAAGGCAAGCCTCCATATATTTAATGAAGTTTTTGGAAAGTTTAGTTGTATAAATAAGGAGGCCTAGAGCCTCATTAGGATTCAGATTTTTTATACAAGATAACTAAGAACTTTCGAGTTGAAGTATTGTGACAAAACATCGATATGTATTTTTTGATATATTAATGAAGATGATCATTCCTTTGATCCAGCATTGACTTGACTAAGAGGGCTGAAGCTCTTGGGTTAGGGCCCAACCCTAGTAGCAGAGGTTCCTCTTACTTTACTTGTATGATTAGGTTATTTCATATATTACATGTTGAATTGATTTTTGCATTGTTACATCACAAGTATTGGTAAATTTGATTATTTTGCTTCCATTTGTGCATTGCTTTAATAGTATATTTAGAGAGATAAAGAAATACCAAAAAGGCTGATAATAGGTAGATCTTGCCTCATTCCTCCCTTCAAGGACCATGGTTTGAGGAAAAACCCCCATTCAGCCCAAAAAGACAAAATTCTGGTTTCTTATGGTATTTAGGGTTTTTCTGCTAATTAGGTCAGCTTCTTTCAGTTTTCAAAGATAGATTGGAGTTGCCATTTCTTATATCTTAATATTTTTATTAGATTTCATGGTGTGTTCACAATAGGCTGCAAGCATTTCCAGGCATGAACTAGGAAAAAAATGTTGAAATTCTTATTTTCTTATGTTATTGGAAACCTTTCTTGTTTTGACATGATTTATGGGTAAATGCCAACAATGATGTGTATATTGGAGGAGTTTCAATAGTGTAGGAAGACCTCATATTAGCAGCCTCAGCCTAACCTCACCCATCCATGATTGCCAAAAGCCACTAAGTCCATAATCTGAGATATCATTTCATAAGGACAACTTGCCACGCTTGTTAAGCAAATCCAACCATCATACAACTTTGGTTTGAGTTCTGAGGGAGTCCTAACCACTTCCTTGCCTTAATGCTTCCATCACTCGTTTTCCTTAAACCCTATACCACTGTCCAAATCAATCCTTATGCTTTCAGCCTATTCCTGTAGGAATACAGGGGATCTTGTAGGTGAATTAAGACATCCTATAGGTTGACCTGTAGTGGCCTGTTTTGAGGCCAATTTGTGATAAATGGATCACGAAATATAGGAGAAGACACCTTCTTGCCTCCCAAGCCATCTAACCCATCACAACCATCTCTCTCCACACTTAACCCACCTACCATACAATCAAGAACAATTAGCATTCATGTTTTCACAAAAAAGGGACAAAAAGAAAAAGGTTGTTATGCTTATTCATGTGCACAGTAGTTAAGTGTTTGATTAGGTTAGATTGAATACTTAGGTTAGTTATGATTTCACATGTGTTAGCTTAGAATTCTTCTAAAGAAAGGTATCTTAACAAATAACTAGATGAGTTGTGTGTTTTAAGCATCAATATCAGTCTTTCTTTACTGCAGTAGGTGGCATTTCAGTTCTCTCAATTAGGGTAAAATTATCCTTTCTCAATTGGTAATCAAACTTCTTCTAAATCAATAGAAGGCTGGTTTAAGAAACCCTAGTGATCTATCGCCCAACTCAGCAGTGACAAAAGAGTGGATCCATTGCATCTATTTGTGTATACAACACTGACACCTCCAAGTTTGTACGAACCCTGGGTTGATGAGGTAAAGTTGGCATCCCCAGGAGTTGCAGCATTCTTGCTGCAATACTAGTGCTCATCAATGGGATGGTTGTGATCCTTTCTTTGTAAGTGGTTTCTCGCCTATTTCTTGATATGAGGTGAGAGTGTCCAATAGGACCTTCCTCATTGTCATTGGTTTATGTTAGGTCCCTATAATACTAGTGATTCCCCCATTATTGTTGTCATTGTAACCCTTATTGTTATTTTTGTGTCACTATTGTCCCCATATTGTTATTATTGTGCCCCACAAAAGCCCAATATTGTTATTTTTGTGCCCTTATATTATTTTTGTTATGTCAGCTTTGATTATATTGTGATCCCTTAGACTCCTATATATACAAAGGAGGTGTTTTCATTAGTATCATCCAAGAATTGTTCATTTGTGTAATGTAAAGTAGGTTTCCCCCTCGAAGAAGATGATTTTGAAGTCATTTATCTATCTTTTCTATCTATTTGTGTGCTGGTTTCTTAACATTTGGTATCAGAGGTTTGGATTCTAGTGTTTCGCTGCCTCAAACAAGACATCACGGAAGTTTCACTATAACATTTTTTATACGACGTTTCCGAAGCTAAAATTAAAACCCATTTGAGCCTAAATCTCTATGAACCTCAGGTCTAATTTTCAAATCGTTTCACACTATATTTTCAGAGGTATGATCTGTTATCACTCAAGTTTTCCCAAAAGTTGTAAGAAAGGGAAAGGAGGCCGAGGTAACCATATATCAATCTTTTAGATACAGAATCTACCCAATCTATATCCAGAGAGGGCTCTCTCTTTATGATTTAGCTTTGTTTTTAAAGGTATTAGGCTAGTTATGAAGTTCAAGGGTTTGTTTGAGTTTGGGTGGTGAGATTCAATAGAACAGAGAGGTAAGATAGAGTAGTTCAGTCCATTGGGCTAATGGAGTCAAAGAAGATGGCTTTCTAGATTTGGTTTCTTAACAGAGGGTGGTTTCACAGAGCAAGGTAGTCAAACAAGGAACAAATAAAGACTTGAAACAGATGGAATGGGCTCAAATTGGGTGAAGGGCAGCTAAGGATCCTTGAACCTATTTAAAGAGGGAAATTGGATGATTATTGATAAGGAGTAGTTAAGTATTTTTTAACAAATAATCAACATGAAAGAATTAGGAAACAGGAGCAATTAAGATTTCACTGCTTATCCTAATTCTGAAGAAAACACAGAGAACAATAATGACTAAAAACAGAGTGTAATCAAGCATATTCTGAAATTAAATCTTTTCATTATCATTTAGATTGTGAAACACAGATGATATAATAAACTAAGAAAACTTTAAAACACGAGATATAGAGGACTTATTGATCCATTGGTTGATTCAAGAAGTCTATGACAAGTCCTCTACTTCAATTCTTCATCTAGTAAGCCATGCAATAGTGATTCCAACAGCTCTTTATTCCAAAAAATCAATATTATAGCAAAGTCTAGGAATCCACCCACAATACTCTAATGGAGGGCGTATTTATGCAACAAATTATAAAACAAATATCTCATAATAGAGTGAGATAATATCTAGGATGACTAAAAATAGTTTACAAGAAATAGAAACAACTAGCCTTGAAAATAGGGAAAAGATAAACTGATGTTGTGCTGGTCGTGTTTTTGTTGAATGTGCTGGAGGTAGGCCCTATAATTCGGCTGGCAGTTGTCTTCTTCAATTACTTTGTGCTGGCTGCCCTGCCTTTACTAATACTCTTCAACTGCTCTGATACTCTTCGACCCGTTTTGAACCCTGTTCATCTCTGTCTGGTAAATAGCTCAATCTGGTAAACAACCCCCTCTGTGGTTGGGATATTGTAGGTTGTTCTGCGCCTGAAGATTGCTGAGAAGTTCCAGCAAGGGATGTGCCAATAGCTGATTTTTGAGAAAGCTTAAATGGTACCTGTGTTAAAGATGAAGACCGTACAATGTAGGTTGTGTGGCTGCGAGCTCGTCACTGTAGTCTTTCTGGTCAGGTGGCCGGTTTGTAACTAGACTGCTGGCTCGGAATTTTGTTCTGCAGGAAGCGTAGTTTGCAGCAAAATATAGCAAAAATGGCATTTTATCCTTTTATTTGACAAAACGGAGGTTTGGTGGGATTTTTGGATTTCATTAGGCAGATGACGTAAGCGAGCGGATGAGTGGATGACGTGGCGAATGACGTCAGCAGATGACATGGTGGATGACATCAGCAGATGATGTCAGCGAACCAGACCTGACGTCAGCAAAAGGCGGTAATCGGTTTTGCTCGCACCGCTTTTGGGGCTGAGCGGTTTCGGGCCAGGAGGGAGCGAGCACACAGAGCAGTCGACATGTTGATTTGGTACAAGGCCAAAACCCACTTGCGATCATGAGTTAACGTGCGGTCAAAAGGTGGTCGCGATATCGCCATCGACTGTCGGATGTGAAGGTGGAGATCGGATGACTGACGGGTGTCAGAGATGGCGGGGAGTTAATTTGCGGGCCCGGTCATAATAAACTGTGTTTTAAATGTATCGGGCATTGATTTTATTGGTTTGGTAATGGTTATTAATTAACCCAATGTTTAATTAATCCCGTAGTTTGTCGCGGTGAAAGGTTTTAATAAACTTCTGTTAAATTTATTAATACCCCCTTTAAACTCTGACTATGGTCGTATTTCAATCGGGGTGGGAATATTAATACTTTTGGGGTCTTTTATATATTTACATAATACAGGATCGGGTTAAAATGTTTCGGGATTTATATAATAATAAATGTTAAAAATTAATATGAATTTATGAAATGAAAGTGCCAAGTTTAAAAACCCTTTGCATATATATTTAAACTTAGGCTTTGAAGGGGAAAAAGGGGGTTTGTATGAGAAAGGTGGCCATTTTCCTAAGTAAAATGGGGTTTTACTTAGGCAATCATTATGAAATGGAATGAGTGGTTTTTGAGTGATATTAAGAACAGATCTTAATATTTTTTGGGGGAGTTAGTGAATGATCAGGGAAAAGTATGAAGGGGAGTTTAGTTATGTAACCTTGCCTCACTTGAGCTGCATTAAGTATAATGTCCACCGTTGCACTAGTGATAGAGATAAAGATTAACATTTTTAGAGACATAATCTATCACAAGTATCATTCTGCAACACCATCTACCTACCCTGCCTACTTTGGCCTAGCATTTTTCTTCTTTATTTGGGTGCACTTAGACTGGCAAACCCTTACTAACTTTTCTCTTCTTTGCATAGTAAGCCTACTTAAGTCTACACTTATTACTTCCAAGGGCTCAGATTAAACTATTGAGCTCCTTTTTATTTACTCTACCTATCTACTTATCTGCCAAGATTGAACAGTTTGGTCAGATTTTATTCTCTATCTCTAAAACAGGAAATTCAAATATGAACTAGCCAAGATTAAGCTGTTTGACCATTCATCAATTGTGGCATAAATTAACAAGCTGCACACAATTCTTATTACAAAAAATAAAAAATAGTGGCATTTTGGACTTGCACACTTTCCTGGTCTATTTTTGTTTGGGGTTCATTTCTTTCACTTTTTTGACCATTTTATTTATTTTTTTACCCTTTGATTTTTCTTTTAGGGCATACCCTCTTTACATTTTTTACATTTTTTGATTTTTTAATAATATGGAAAACCTTTGCAACAAGGAAAGGAATGAACATATTACAGAGCTCATCAAGTTAATCATGAAATATGACACCTATTGGTATAGGAGCATAATAGTGGCTCCACTTGGGGATGGCTTTTCCTGGTGGAAAGTCAAGAACAGTAGATTTGATGGCCTTCTAAATAACTTAGACTATGCTCTGAAATCTCCTTTTGCTGGTTGCTTTATTGTATATATGATAGCACACTTGTGAAGCTTAGGGCCTTCTCTTCGGGCTTCAACCCTAGCAAGTTACTATCCAATCCAAACTTTGACATTATCAAGGATATAGTATGTACATGTTAGAGTCAAAATACATTAAAAAACTGGATCAAAGTAATGTTTCAGCATTCAACCATTCACTGGTCCTTCTTCTGTTTCTATACCATCCAGGCTTTTCAGAAAGTAAGTATTGTTCCCTTGCAATGCCTGGATGATAAATGACCCCTTCCACAAGAAGTCAAACTTCCCATGTTTTCCTTTGTCTTCTCTCCTGGAATTCCATCTTAGAAGTTTGTCTCCAAGGTAGAAGTCTTCTGCTTTGGTCCTTTTATCAAATATTTTCTTGAGTTTTTCTTGTAACACTTGGGATCTTTGGTGCACTTCCTCTCTAGTCTGCTACAAATGGATGGTCTGATTTATTCTCTTTTGAATTTCATTGGGTTCCACCTCCGCTTCTTGTAGTAATTTCATTATAGGAACTCCTAAAGATGAAGGAAATACAGCCTCCATGCCATAAACTAACTCATAAGGGCTAATTCCAATAGATATTTTTGTAGTAAGTAGGTCTGCCCATAGTGCATTTGTAAGTTTCTTGTGCTAGTTTTTCTTGTTCTCTTCCAACAATTTCTTAATAATATTAATCAGGATTTTATTGGAGGACTTAGCTAGACCATTACCTTGAGGGTAATAGGCTGTGGAATGGCCTAAAGTGATATGGTATTTGTTACAGAAATTTATCATTTTCTTGGACTTGAAAGTAGCAGCATTATCGATTATGATCTTTTCAGGACAGCCAAATCTAGACAATATGTTGGTTTCTAAGAATCCTATAATCATTGTGTCATTGGCTTGTCTATAAGGAATGGCTTCTATCCATTTGGTGAAATAGTCTGTGGCACTGAGGATCCATTTATGTTGGCCAGAAGAGGGAGGGTGTATTTCTCCAATGAAGTCCAAACCCCATTGTTGAAAGGGCTTTTTAGTGGAAATTGGTTTCAAGGGTAAGGGTAACAGTTTCCTTTTGCCTTCAAAAAATTGGCATTTGTGGCAAGCAGTGACAAATTTATTTATATCAGCGAGCAAGGTTGGCCAGTAGAATCCAGCCCTTAGGATTTTTTTTGCAGTTGATTTCCAGTAAAGGTGTCCACCGCAATCCCCTGCATGAAATTCTTTGAGATCTTTGTCAGCTTCTTCTTTTATTAAACAATTCAATAGAATACCTTCATGATTTTTCCAAAAGAGAGCATTATCTAAAATATAGAATTTTGAAGCTTTCATCTTTAAAAACCTTTTCTTTGTTCTAGATAACCCTGGAGGAGCCTGCAGGTTTAATAATACATGAGTTATATCAGCATACCAAGGTGATTCTAAGAAGGTCTGACTGATTTGTGGAGTCATCATCTCCTGTTCATTATCCAATTCATTAATATCCAGGGCTTGAAAGTTTGTTTTAGTCATGAGTTTAGCCAATCCCTGTCCTTTTATAAGCTTTGTAGGTTTTATCTCAATATCATACTCCAATATATTAGCTATTCATTTACCTCGTTTGCCTTTAATTCCATCCAGAGTCAGGATGTCTTTGACAACAACATTTGGTACATAGGCTATTACATGGGAGTACAATATATAGACTCTGAAGTCTTTAATAGCTTTCACAAGTGAAAAAGCCTATTTTTCCATGATTTTGTAATTTAGAGGTGCATCTCTAAGTGCTTTATTGAAAAAGGCTATGGGTTTTTCACATCCTTGATCATCTTTTTGAAGTAAAATAGCTGCTATAGTGTGTTCTGATGCAAATGAAAAAATTATGAAGTCTCTATCGAACTTTGGACTTGTAAAGAATGGTGTTCTAGTCAAAGCCATTTTAATTTCTTCAAATGCTTGTTTGGCTTCTACTGTCCATTTAACCTTTGAATCCTTTTTTAACATATTGTTTAGCAATCTAATTAATTCAGCCAAATTAGATATGAATCTTCTTAAAAAGTTAATCTTTCCTAGGAAAGCTTGAAGTTCTTTGACATTTTTGGGGTGGGGTATTTGCAGAATAGCTTCTATTCTAGCAGGATCAATTCTGATGCCATCTTTGGAGATGATATGGCTTAACAATTTTCCTTCTTCTAGACCAAACAAAGATTTTTTAGGATTTAACGAAATACCATACTTTTTGCATTTTAAAAACACTTGTTTGAGATGATCTAAATGTTGCTGATCTGATTCGGAAAATACATTCAGGTCATCTAGATATATAACTAGAAAATCATGAATTTCTTTTGCAAAAGCTATGTCCATTGCTCGTTGAAAGGTTTCCCCTGCATTCTTAAGTCCAAATGGCATTTTAACATATTTGAATGTACCCCATGGTGTTGTAAATGCAGTCTTTTCTTGGTCATCAAGATGAACCAGAATCTGATTATAACCTGAAAACCCATCCAAAAGTGAAATCCTAGAAGCACCTACTACCCTTTGTAAAATATGATCCATCTTAGGTAAAGGGTAATTATCTTTCAAGGAAACCTTGTTTACATTTCTTAAGTCAACACATAATCTGATTTCTCCTATTTTCTTCCTTGTAGGCACTAAATTATACACCCACTCTGAAAATCTGATTGGAGCAATTATCCTTGCATCATGCATTCATTTGATTTCTTTTTCAATTAAAGGAAGCAGTACAGGGTTAATTCTTCTGAGCTTTTGTTTGAATGGTTTTTTATTTTCCTTGAGGGGTATTGTATGTTGAATTACAAAGGTGTCATAAGACTTCAGGTCTTCATAGCTCTAGGCAAAAACATCCTAGAATTCTTTGATTAGTTCAACATACTTAAGTTTTTGATCAGGGGGCAAAGATTTGGATAATTTTACCATTTTTGGCTCTTCTTCAGTTCCTATGTTATAGTATTCAATGTCTACTTTTAGAGGTTACATCTTAGGTTTCTTTGTAATATCGTTGAAATCAAAGAGATCTTCCAAAGGACTTAATCCTTTGGGCAAATGATTGTCTTTCAAATTGATAACTTCAGATTCTCCTTCAAGAATATCATCAACGTCTATTTCTTTAAGATCCTGTATTTCCTTTTCAGTAAATTTCGTTGGATGAAGCATTTGAGTTGCATTTTCTGCTAAAATGTCTATTTCTATCTGATTTGTTTGATCAAACTCACTAATTGTATCTACATCTATGTTAGTGCTAGAAAATTCTTCTTCTAGGGTTAAAAAATTGTTGATCTAATTATCACTGTCAAACACTTGCCAGTTCTTTACATTGTTGGGTATGGCTGGCCTGTGTCTAATCTTAGCTGTGAATTGATGATTTGGTTCAAATGGTAATTTACAGGTATTGGCAAACATTGTCAGGCTATGAACTTGCAAGTTGTGTTTTCTCAGGATTTTGGCAAGCTGAGTTTCTAGAAATGTATTGAGGATCTCTATAGTTGTTCCTCTGTACTCTCTTAATCTGGGATCATTTGTTAAGAACTTCCATTTTATTTGTTGAATGATTAAATTAGAATCTCCTAGGACTAACACTCTAGTTGCTCCCAATTTCTTGAGCAGTTTAAGACCTAGCAATAGAGCTTCATATTTAGCCATATTATTAGTGCATCTAAAGTTTAATCTATAGGCATGGCCTTCAGCATGATTGTTTTCAAGATTGTGCACCCAGACTCCTGCTCCTGCTCCTAATTTGTTAACAGAACCATCAAATTCTAAGTACCAAAGGATTTCATGTTCATAATTAGTATCTGGAGTTTTAGGGATCTGTTTAATAGGGAGATTTTGTTTTTTGGTTTCTTCTGGTTTATCTGATGTTTCATGATTTTTAGAAATTTCTTGTATTCGAACACTAGACTTTTCATTTGCTATTTCTTTTGTTTTATCTACTAAAACTTTTATTTCATGTGGGGGATCAATTTCAGCATTGTAAAGGATAAAAGAATCCATATCTGAATGTACTGAGTAGATAGGGAAATTTTGAGGTTTCTCTTGACTACTTACTACATACTTCATTAAGGTTTCTCTGTATAGTTTATTGGGTTGACCAAACACTGAAATGGTAGCATAAGACATGTCTAATTGTAGAGATCCTTGAAGCTTTGCACCCCAAGATCTAGACAACAACATGCCATACTTTGGTGGAATATCAGCTACTACTATGTTCATTAAGATGGTTTTGGCAGGATATTGGACTAGTGACACACATAAGTCTTTGATTAAACCCATTACAGATTTAGGCATTAAGTTATGAGAAGCACCAGAATCAAACATGGCATTATGAAGTATTTTATCATGTATGTTTAAACTTACATAGAAAGGAGGAGCTTCTCCATCTACTGTTTTTCTATTTACTCTAGGGCCAAATATCAATTTAGGCTGGTCATCAAAAACATTTACTGAATCTTCGTTCACAGAAATTTTGAGTGATCTGCTGATTTGACTTCTATAGACATAATGTCTAGCTAATTCTGATAATGGAACAACTATATTTAGTTTTCCTACTTATGTCTCAAGATTAAAAGGTTTTTCAGTCTGAGTTCTTGTATTTTGGACAGCTGGATTTTCTTCGTTTCTCTCCTCTTCAGGAGTGGTATTATGTGCTGAAGTTGTTTCCAAATCAAGTTCTAGAGGCTCTCCTACTTTTCCTTTAGAAGGAATAGAAGTGGAAGGTTTTCTGTTCGATGGTTGATTATCTGATACATCTTCTACAATTGGGTTATTAGGGTTAGGACTTGTTCTAGAAAGAATATGTACAGGGGGGTACTGATCTTACCTTTGTTAGGCTACTTGGTATCTTGTTGTTTACTAGTTTTAGAGACATCTATTCTTATACTCTTCAGATTGTATTGTTTGTGGACATAAATGGCTGTATCATATCCCTCCCTAAATTCAAATGACTCACCTGACTAGGTTTGGAATTGTTTAAGAATGTGAGCTTCTTGATCCTCTTGGGTCAAGAAAACTTGTTGTTCATTGTTGAGTCCCATCAAATTAATTTGAGTGTATTCTGTTGGTTCACCAGAAGTTGAGGCTTCAGCATAATTTTTTTGAAATGGGGGCCTAATATTTTGGTCAGGCCCTGTCTTTCCAGTGTTAGGATTTTGGTTCTTCCTGAAATTTGGATTTCTCCCAGTATTGCTTGGTTTACCATCCCAAGGGGATTTTCTCTTGATTGTTTCTACTCTATCTCCAAGTCTATCTATTCCTTTAATAATAACATCTAATTTTTGTTCAAAGGTAGAAGGTTCTTCTTTGAAAGGTGTCCTCCTTTCAGCTCTGGATCTAGATCGTTTAGATATCAGGTTGGCCTGAACACTGACATCTATGCTTTACATCTCTTCTAAGTTTCGAGGAGCTCTTTCCCTTAGTTGGTATGCCATATCAGAATCAAATGCATCGGGGAATTTGATCAAGGCCAAATCTGGAGGAGGTCTGAGATTTTGAGGAAGAGTATTGTAGACATTATTGAATCTGGTATAGTAATCTTGGACAGTTTCTTGTGTGCCTCTTCTTAGGTTTTCATATTCTGATAAAATGTGGAGAGGATCTTTCTTATTTTCCCATCTGTTCAAGAAGGTTTGATAAAGAGCTTGTGGGTCATTGATACTATTTGCAGGGAGGGCTCTAAACCAGGTTCTAACATCTCTATTCAAACTTTGAACAAATACTTTCATTCTAACATCATCAACATCAACATCATATATTTCAAAATAGTTGGTCATTTTCTTGGTATGTTGTTGAGCTATGTACATGCCAGTACCTTCAAAAGAAGTGATTTTACTTTGATAGTCTTGGGGCATATCCCCTGGATTGGCAGGTAAGTGCAGCGAAGTATATGGGTTTCCATGATTGCAGAAATATATGTGACAACTAGTGGAGTAGGGATAACAATGGGAATGTGTGTTGTAGATGGGGGAGTAGAAAGGGTAGCTTGAGGTGCTGATGGTGAACTTGGAGAAGCTGTAGTAATCACAGAAAGGTTTGGTGTTCTTTCAGAGGTAAGCTCAGATTGAATGGAGTTCTGCGAATGTCTGTCAAGGTGTGAAGTAACAACTTCAATTTGCAAATTTTCAATGAATATTGGATTTTGAACTGTGTGGGTTAACCCAGATTCTGAAAAGGTCTCAAATAAAGAGTTTTCAAAACACTCATCAAAAGGTTCGTCGTCAGGGTAGTTCCACCTCACCGGACAGGATCTTGATCTGTATAGAGGCCAAGAACTAGCAGAATTTTCTTGGCTCCCTTGTCTTCTAAGAATCCTAGGAATCAAATTAGGATTTTCAAACACAGGTGGGGGATTTGGATCCGGATTTGATCTGGTGTAATGAATCCCTTCTGAAGCCAGGTTTCTAGGTGTGTTTTTGGTTTTTTCTTGAAATAGATTTGACAATACAACTTTAACAGTCTCTTCTAAGAAGTTTTAGATGTGGGAATTTTGAACTTCCTTAAGACTTATTTGAAAAGAGGAACTGATCAAGTATTTGAAACCAACTGTCCAATCTATAAGCTAGACCAGAGATAGACTGAAGTAGCATTCATTTACTTCTGCAATTGCAAAGAAAAATCATTTCAAAGGCTACCTGGCTAACTTCAGGCTCCGTCTATAGCTTATACAGAAAACAATAGTAACAAACAAATTATTCAGTTCCCCAGTGGAGTCGCCATTGATGTTATCACTCAAGTTTTCCCAAAAGCTATAAGAAAGGGAAAGGAGGCCGAGGTAACCACAAAGAAAGCTCTTAGATACAGAATCTAGCTAATCTATATCCAGAGAGGGCTCTCTCTTTATGATTTAGCTTTGTTTTTAAAGGTATTAAGCTAGTTATTAAGTTCAAGGGTTTGTTTGAGTTTGGGTGGTGAGATTCAATAGAACAGAGAGGTAAGACAGAGTAGTTCAGTCCATTGGGCTAATGGAGTCAAAGAAGATGGCTTTCTGGATTTGGTTTCTTAACAGAGGGTGGTTTCACAGAGCAAGGTAGTCAAACAAGGAACAAATAAAGACTTGAAACAGATGGAATGGGCTCAAATTGGGTGAAGGGCAGTTAAGGATCCTTGAACCTATTTAAAGAGGGAAATTGGATTATTACTGATAAGGAGAAGTTAAGTATTCTTTAACAAATAATCAACATGAAAGAATTAGGAAACATGAGCAATTAAGATTTCACTGCTTATCCTAATTCTGAAGAAAACACAGAGAACAATAATGACTGGAAACAGAGTGCAATCAAGCATATTCTGAAATTAAATCTTTTCTTTATCATTTAGATTGTGAAACATAGATGATATAATAAACTAAGAAAACTTTAAAACACGAGATATAGAGGACTTATTGATCCAGTGGTTGATTCAAGAAGTCTGTGACAAGTCCTCTGCTTCAATTCTTCATCCAGTAAGCCATGCAACAGTGATTCCAACAGCTCTTTATTCCAAAAAATCAATATTATAGCAAAGTATAAGAATCCACCCACAATACTCCAATGGAGGGGGTATTTATGCAACAAATTATAAAACAAATATCTCATAACAGAGTGAGATAATATCTAGGATGACTAAAAATAGTTTACAAGAAATAGAAACAGTTAGCCTTGAAAATAGGGAAAAGATAAACTAATGTTGTGTTGGTCCTGTTTTTGTTGAATGTGCTAGAGGCAGGCCCTATAATTTGGCTGGCAGCTGTCTTCTTCAGTTACTCTGTGCTGGCTACCCTGTCTTTACTAATACTATTCAACTGCTCTGATACTCTTTGACTCATTTTGAACCCTGTTTATCTCTGTCTGGTAAATAGCTCAATTTGGTAAACAGCCCCCTCTGTGGTTGGGATATTGTAGGTTGTTCTGCGCCTGAAGATTGCTGAGAAGTTCCAGCAAGGGATGTGCCAATAGTTGATTGTTGAGAAAGCATAAATGGTACCTGTGTTAAAGATGAAGACCGTACAATGTAGGTTGCGTGGCTGCGAGCTCGTCGCTGTAGTCTTTCTGGTCAAGTGGCCGGTTTGTAACTGGACTGCTGCTCGGAAGTTTGTTCTGTAGGAAGCGTAGTTTGCAGCAAACTATAGAAAAAATGGCATTTTATCCTTTTATTTGACAAAACGGAGGTTTGGTGGGATTTTTGGATTTCATTGGGCGGATGATGTAAGCGGGTGGATGAGCAGATGACTTGGTGGATGAAATGGCAGATGACATCAGTGGATGATGTCAGCGGACCAGACCTGACTTCAGCGGAAGGCGGTAAGCGGTTTTTCTCGCACCGCTTTTGGGGCTGAGCAGTTTCGGGCCGGGAGGGAGTGAGCACACAGAGCAGTCAACACATGGATTTGGTATGGGGGCAAAAACCACTTGTGATCGCGAGTTAATGCGCGGTCAAAAGGTGGTCGCGATATTGCCGTTGACTGTCGGATGTGAAGGCGAAGATCAGACAGCTGACGGGTGTCGGAGATGGCGGGGAGTTAATTTGCGGGCCCGATCATAATAAACTGTGTTTTAAATGTATCGGACATTGATTTTATTTGTTTGGTAATGGTTATTAATTAACCCAATGGTTAATTAATCCAGTAGTTTGTCGTGGTGAAAGGTTTTAATAAACTTCGGTTAAATTTATTAATACCCGCTTTAAACTCTGACTATGGTCATATTTCAACCGGGGCGGGAATATCAATACTTTTGGGGTTTCTTATATATTTACATAATACGGGATCAGGTTAAAATGTTTCGGGATTTATATAATAATAAATGTTAAAAATTAATATGAATTTATGAAATGAAAGCGCCAAGTTTAAAAACCATTTGCATACATATTTAAACTTAGGCTTTGAAGGGGAAAAAGGGGGTTTGTATGATTTTCCTAAGTAAAATGGGGTTTTACTTAGGCAATCATTATGAAATGGAATGAGTGGTTTTTGAGTGATATTAAGAATAGATCTTAATATTTTTTTTGGGAGTTAGTGAATGATCAGGGAAAAGTATGAAGGGGATTTTAGTTATGTAACCTTGCCTCACTTGAGCTGCATTCAGTATAATGTCCGACGTTGCACTAGTGATAGAGATAAAGATTAACATTTTTAGAGACATAATCTATCACAAGTATCATTCTGCAACACCATCTACCTACCCTGCCTACTTTGGCCTAGCATTTTTCTTCTTTATTTGGGTGCACTTAGACTAGCAAACCCTTACTAACTTTTCTTTTCTTTGCATAGTAAGCCTACCTAAGTCTACCCTTATTACTTCCAAGGGCTCAGACTAAACTGTTGAGCTCCTTTTTATTTACTCTACCTATCTACTTATCTGCCAAGATTGAACAGTTTGGTCAGATTTTATTCTCTATCTCTAAAACAAGAAATTCAAATATGAACTAGCCAAGATTAAGCTATTTGACCATTCATCAATTGTGGCATAAATTAACAAGCTGCACACAATTCTTATTACAGAAAATAAAAAGTAGTGGCATTTTGGACTTGCACACTTTCCTAGTCTATTTTTGTTTGGGGTTCATTTCTTTCACTTTTTTGACCATTTTATTTATTTTTTTACCCTTTGATTTTTCTTTTAGGGCATACCCTCTTTACATTTTTTACATTTTTTTATTTTTTGATAATATGGAAAACCTTTGCAACAAGGAAATGAATGAACATATTACAGAGCTCATCAAGTCAATCATGAAATATGACACCTATTGGTATAGGAGCATAACATGATCCAAGGAAGTTAGGGTTTTCGTAGGCTCCCAAATTACATCCCAAATAGGCGACCTTGGGAAAATCATCATAAATTCGTCTCTGAGCATTGGATTGAAATTTCATAAGAAGTTATAGAAATAGGACAGACGGTAAATGTTTTTATATCGTTTTAAGATCCGAAGGTTGAAACAATGGCAAGTGGTACTTCATACAAGTTCACTATACTGAAAAAGTATATAATCCGGTCATCTTGGGATATTGGGAATAACTATTTCTTGGAGAATCCAATTTCGATCATATTGGTGGTATTGGATAGAGGACTTTGAGGGCTACCACAGGACAAAATTTCAGACCTTGGCAATTGTCAATTACAGAGCTATCACTGATTCAATATGGAGCTCCTACAAAGCGAGAGAATGTGTGTAGTCTTTTTAAAATTTTGCATAAGTTTGGGTTGAAAAATTGGTTTGAACTGATTCAAAGGGCATAATGAAGCATAATTGTAATTAATTGATTCGCCAAAGAAAGAAAATGGAAACACCTAGTAAGAAAACTGAAAGCTCTAGCATTACTCATGAAGAAGAGGAAGAAATAGAACATGATATATCAAAATTACGAGACCAAATGCAACAAATTTCACTCTCACAAAAGGTAATAGAAGCTAAGATGGATGGTTTAAACACAGACTTGGAAGCTAAGATGAATGGTGTGGATGCTAGGATGGATGGTATAGAAGAAAAACTGAAAGGAAACATGGAAGATTTGAAGATAGATTTGACAAAGTTGCTACAAGAAATTCTTACTAGTGGCGAAAGGGTAGTAAAGGAAACTCATGATGAGAACAAAGGAAATGTTAATCATGATTTCATGGACTCTAACATTGATTGAAGACCCATCATGTTCCAAAGATTGATATGAGGAAGTTTGATGACAAGGATCCCGTAACGTAGATACTATAGATGGATTAATATTTCGATCTCCATAATGTGAAAAACACGCAAAAGGTACGCATTGTAACTTTATATTTGGAACCAAATCAGTTTGTATGGTATCGATGGCTTTCCTCTCATAAACAAATTGTCACTTGGGAAGTTTTTACGAAAGAAATGATATCACATTATAAGCATACAAGAAGCAACACTTTTTTTAGCCAATTGATAAATCTCAAATAAAAGGGTTCAATGATTGAGAACATTGAGGACTTCCAAAAATTGAATATAAGGGTAAAAGATATTCCAAAGGAGAATAACATTGATGTGTTCATAGGGAATTTAAGGAATAACATCAAACATGAGGTTCGCCTTTGAGAACCTGATTCATTAGAGAAGGCATTCACGTTGGCAAGAAAAATGGAAAGAAAAATTATGGCAAAAAAGATTTCTACCACTCACAACTATAAATATGGAAGTGTTGTTGCCCTTAGCCTTCCACAACCTACAAGGTTGAAACCACAATAGTTGGAACAAAAAAGAGCAAAAGGGTTTTGTTACAGTTGTGAAAAAAAATACACTAAAGGTCATAAGTGGGTTGAGAAGAAATTATTTTACATAGATTGTGAAGAGGAGGAAGAAAAGGAACAAGAAATGTCAAAAGAAGAGAGTATACACCAGGAACAAACCCTAGAGAAAGAAGAAATGAATCCAACCATATCTTCTAATGCATTGGCTAGAATTACCACTCCTCAAACTATCAAGATAGAGGGACATATCAAGAAGAAAAAGGTAATAGTGTTGATTGATTCGGGAAGTACCCATAATTTTATTCATTATAAGATAGCCAAGGAATCGAATTGCTTCTTATATCGAACAACAGAGTATCAAGTGATGGTTGCAAGTGGAGGAACCATAAATTTCTCTGGAAATTGCCATAATATCAAGCTATCCATGGGAGAATATGTATTGAATAGCCCAATGCTTTCCATTCAAGTGGGTGGTGCTGAAGTTGTATTAGGAGTCCAATGGCTACAATATTTGGGTATGATAACTTTTAATTTTCTAGAACTTCTCTTGAATTTTTTCAGAAGGAAAGCAAGTTGAAATAAGGGGAATTGTAGGGAAACTAGGAAATGTAATAAGCTCTAACAGAATGACAAAGCTTTTAAAGAAAGAACAATGAGGCATAATTGCATAATTATGTTTGTTAAAAGTTCCCACATCGAAATCATCTATTTCTATAGATCTCCAAAAAATCTTGGACAATCATTCCAAAGTATTTTAAACTCCCAAAGGCCTCCCACCTATTCGCGATCATGATCATGCTATTCATTTGATTCCAGGAAGTGTTCCTCCAAACATCAAGCCTTACAGGTATCCCTATGCCCAAAAGAGTGAAATTGAATGTATGGTTGCAGAATTTCTAGAGGTTGGTATAATTCAACCTAGTCAAATTTATTTCTCTGCTCCAGTAGTATTGGTGCACAAGAAGGATGGATCATGGCATATGTGTCCAGATTATAGGGAGATCAACAAGCTCACTATTAAAGATAAATTTCCCATTCCTATCATTGACGAATTATTGGATGAATTTCATGGATCAATTTACTTCACCAAGTTGGATGTTCATTCAGGATATCATCAAATCATAATGAAGACTGAAGACATTATGAAAACAACATTTAGAACTCATGAGGTTCATTATGAATTTTTGGTCATGCCTTTTGGCCTTACCAATATACCTTCTACATTTCAAGGTTTGATGAATTCCATTTTGAAACGCTTCCTTATAAAATTTTGTTAGTATGTTTTGATGATATACTAATCTACAACAAGTCTTGGAAGGATCATGTTCAACGTATTGACAAGGTGCTCAAACTATTGGAGGAGAAACAATTATATGAAAAAATATCCAAATGTCTCTTTGGAGTACAAGAGGTGGAATATCTGGGTCATATTGTATCTCATGAAGGTTTTAAAGTAGACCCTAGAAAAATTAAAGCCATCAAGGAATGGAAAATCCCCACATCCATAAAGCATCTGCGAGGATTTCTTGGTTTGATGGGGTATTATTTCAAGTTTGTTAAGAATTGTGGGAGAAAATCAGCACCTCTAACAACATTATTGAATAAATATGCATTTTCATGGACTCCAGAAGCAACGAAAGCTTTTGAACATCTTAAAGAGGCAATGTGCGAAGCACTAGTCTTAGCTACACTAGACTTCACAAAAACCTTTATTGTGGAATGTGATGCCTCAAGAAATGGAATTGGTATTTTTTTAATGCAAGAAGAAATACCAATTGCTTTTGAAATTCATACAATCAAAGGAAAGTATTTACACAAATCTATTTATGAGAAGGAAATGTTTGCAATACTACATGCACTTAAGAAATGATGACCCTACCTAATGGGAAGACACTTCAAGGTAAAAACGGATCCACATAGTCTTAAATACTTTTTAGAACAAAGATTATCTTTAGAAGAGCATAAAAAATGGGTCACATAGATGTTGGGTTATAAATTTGAAATCATCTATGAAAAAGCGAAGAAAAATGTTGTGGTAGATGCACTCTCAAGAAAGGATGAGGATGTGGAAGCATTTCCTTGCACCATTTCTATTATCCAACCAGATTGGATAAACGAAGCAAGGGATGAATGGAAGAATGACGAAGAAGTGTGGGAACTCATTCAAAAGTTACAACAAGATCCCAATACATTTGAGACATTTAGCTGGAAAAATGATTCATTATGGTACAAAGATTGCTTATACCTATGTACGAATTCGCAACTCAAACAAAATGTTCTTATGGAATTGCACACCTCTCCCTTAGGAGGGCACTCAGGATTTTTAAAAATTTACCACAGGGTTAAGAAGGAATTTTTTTTGGATGGCCTTAAATATGATATTCAAAAGTTTGTGGTGGAATGTTTGGTTTTCCAACAAAATAAAGTTGAAACAATTAAGACCCTAGGTCTATTACAACGTTTATCCATTTCAAGTCAACATTGGGAGGAGGTTTCAATTAATTTTATCATAGGATTACCCAAGTCCGAAGGAAAGAGTTTCATCATGGTGGTAGTTGACAGACTTACCAAGTATGCACACTTTTGTGCATATCTCAGCCATTTAAAGCTAGTATAGTTTCTACTGCATTTATGGAAACAATTCAAAAGCTACATGGAAACCCAAAGATTATTGTAAGTAAAAGAGATCCCATTTTCACTGGAAATGTTTAGACATAATTATTTTCTTGTCTTGGTACTTAGTTAACTCATATATCATCTTATCGTCCTCAATCTAATGGGCAAACTGAGATAGTAAACAAATGTTTGGAAAGATATCTTCGTTGCTTTGTATCTGATAAACAGACACAATGGGTCAAATGGTTGCCTCTATATAACACTTCCTTCCATATTGCAGAAAAAATGACCCCATTTATGGCACTTTATGGATATCATCCACCTTCCATCACATCATATTTAAGAGAAAATTCTAAGGTTCAAGTAGTGGAAGATCACATCAAGCATCAACAACAAGTTCTCCAACTCTTAAAGGATAACCTCACTTTGGCACAAAATAGAATGAAACAATAGGAAGATCAACATCACAACAAAAGAAGTTTTGATGTAGGTAACTAGGTATTTCTACGGCTACAACCATATAAACAAATGTCCCTCAAGCAAGCTAAGAAGGATAATAAATTATCACCAAAGTATTATGGTTCGTACAAGGTGTTGCAAAAGATTGGTACTATGGCATACAAATTGGAGCTTCCTGTAGCTTCTTGAGTGCACCCAATTTTCCATGTTTCGTGCTTAAAGAAGTTATAGGTGACAAGCTCCCAGTTTAAACAATATTACCATAACTTGATGAGGAAGGAAAAATCATATTGAAACCTGAAGCATTCATAGAAAGAAGAACTCAACAACTATGAAATCGATAAATTTTGGAGTATCTCATCAAGTGGAAGAACTTACCCACTGAAGATTCAACATTGGAGGATGGGAATTTTATATAGAAGAATCCATAACTACTCAAGCATTGAGGACAACATTTTTTTGAAGGAGAGGGGAATGTTAGGTTCCTATAATATTAGTGATTCCCACATTATTGTTGTCATTATAGCCCTTATTGTTATTGTTATTCCACTATTATCCCCATATTGTTATTGTTGTGCCCTTATATTATTATTGTTATGTATGCTTTGATTATATTGTGACCCCTTAGACTCCTATATATAGAAAGGAGGTGTTGTCACTCATATCATCCAAGAATTGTTCATTTGTGTAATGTAAAGGAGGTTTCCCCCTCGAAGAGGTTGATTTTGAAGTCGTTGATCTATATTTTCTATATTTTTTGAGATGGTTCCTTAACAGTTTATGGGTCAAGATGTGCTCCCTGATGATAATCTCTTTGATGTTTCATGGGTGGAAGCATTGGGCTCCCCACTGGAAGTGATTCCTGGTTGAGATGTGCTCCTTCATGTAGTGTCAGGTTTAGAAGTGCTCTGTGATATCGTTTTGGATTGAGATTTTCTCTCTGACGTGATAGAGGGTGGTAGCTTAGGCTCCCCTCCAATGCCAAATTATTTTTCTTTTAGATTCAATAATGTTCAGCATATGAGCAAAGATAATCAAGAGATAAGTTGGGATAAAAAAAGATGAGCAGAGATGAGTAGTTTCAACATTTGATTACAAGATAATTAAGAGAGGATATAATTTGATGACAATATTCTTGGATGATTACATGATGCAATTGAAATTTCTCTCTAGCTGAGAGGGAGTGTTAATTCGGTATCTCAGTGACAAATTACAACCATGGGATGAGATTCCTCTTTTTGAGAGGACCAATTTTGATTATCGAAGCACACAATTTAGACAAGGGAAAGTGTATTTTTGAATTAAATCCCACATGTGCACATTTGATCAAGTCGACCGTAAAGCTAATTGGACACCCTTGGTTGGCTATAAATACAAGTGACCTCAACCTCATTTAGGAATTATAATGAATAATTATTTTATTCTTCTTTCTTTGGTTTGGATTGCTCATGTCTGGGATATTTCATGCAAGTTCGCTCGCACATGTCTGAGATTGCAAGGTCTGAAGCTTGCACATGTGCTAGGGTTTTGGTTTCCGACTGCATGCATGACATAGGTAGTTTTTGGTCATTACCACAGAAAGACAGGCTCATGCATGTGGTTGGATGGTTTTAGCCACATGCACATCACTCTCTGCATGTGGTTGGCACATAGGATTTGGTTTTATCAGTTGAAAACAATTTTTCTTGTTAACCACAAGGTTTAGCAATTGACCGTATACAGTGTCAGTTAATCGCAAGCTTCAGAAGTAGGTTTTTGATTATTAGAATTGTTGGGTTCGTCTCATGAATGTTGTTTAGATGATATTGTTGGATAGGATTATGGTTGAATATATGGATTATTCTACTCTCTGAATAATTCAATCACAATCTAATAAGAAGAAGAATTTGAAAGAGTTTTCCCCATAGTGGGTTTTTCCCTGGTCTCTGACCAATCCTGGTGTCTGTCTATATGTGTGAATTATTTTCTTTTATTATTCCTTTATGTTCCGCTGCATTAACGATGATGTTATTATTTCTATATAATTTCATATGTTGTTGAATAATGTTGTAAATATGAATAACGTTATGATGTTATTTGGGTGACTTCTATATGTAAATGATGAAATGCAATTATCAAAGAAAAGAAAAATATAGCTCTAAGAAAGAAAAATTAACAATTTGAATGAGGTTAAGAGGACTCCACATGTGAATGATATGGCTCACTGAAGTTTTACACAAAAAGGGAAAATGATAAAATGAAGTGATTAATACTTCTTTTGAGCTTAAGTTCTCATGCATTATATATTTTCCATTTTTATTTGTAATAGGAAAAAAAATATAGATGTGAGAACTATGTAGAATTGGTGAAAAAGCTACATAGAATTGTAATTTCCTAGTTTCATGGTAGAGTTGAGATATTCATGGATTTTGTTTCCCAGACTCAAGGGAAAATAGAGATCTTAATTAAGAGTTGAGATTCATAGGATGGTTGAGATTTTTCCTCAAACCAGTGCGGCCTTGAATGGTGATAGATCCTAATTTGAAGTATCATGATCGTTATTCTCTCCATGATATGATGATGTAGTTCTTAAATGAAGAAATATTAAAAATATCTTTGGAGAGGGAAAAGTAAGGCTTAAACACATTAAACCATTCAAAGGCTTGGAGTCATCAAGCCATTTGAATGCTTGGATTTATTAAGGCCATTTATTGGGAGAGTTTTTCTAAGCCTTTTATTGAGAGAATGAGATACTTGATGTCAGGACATTAACCCATTGTTAAGGAGAATCAATGTCATATTGGGAGAGGATTTCAACTCTTTGTAAAGGACAACCAAATCCTTATTGTGAGAATAATTCAACCGTTTTTGTAAAAGGAGACTCCCCTCTTTGAAGGAGAATTTATGAAGTTTGTGGATTGAAGAAACCCCGAAAAAATAGCCCATGCGGGTGAATTTTGTTATCAATCTAGTTTGCATATGATCTTATTATGTGTTTGTTTACTATTATTAAATATTTTTTATGAAAATCCAAGAAAATAAGAAATATTTAGAATGCATATGAATTTGTAGTTTTTAAGTTGAAGCACTAATTTCAAATTAGTGGATAGGTGAAATTCATGAGTTATTGTGCTAGAATCATGTGTTTAAGCCACATATATAACTTGTTCAAGTAATATGATCAATATAGAGCATCTATAAGTATGAAATAAAAATAGCTTCAATGTACCAACAAACGATTTTGAGTTACAAAGGTACCAAAAGTTATTCTTTCCAAGGAAAACTAAAAAAGGAAACCCAAAGGGTGCTTCCCCATAATTTTGATTGTCATTTATAGTAAACTTCGTAGTGTATATTTATATGCCTAGCATGGGGGTATTTGAATTGGTTAACCATTGGAGAATCCCCTTGTGAGCCTTACCAACTCCTTCATCAAGGATGAGAATGAATCTTCCTGATTAATCACAACAATATTTTTGGGGTTGATGTTTCAAACCCTCCGCTATGGTTCATCATCAAGACATAAGTTGGTCAGTGATGTGGTTCATGTGGTTCATATGTCTTGATGATGAACCACATTGGAGGGTTTGAAACATCGACTCCAAAACTATTATAGGGATTAATTCATAAGAGTCATTCTCTTAGCATGATGAATCACAAAATCTTGAATTCAGAGATAAAAGATATTAAGTTGAATCCTTGGTATATTGTGGTAAGATTTGACATCATTTCTCTTTTCATGAAAATCCATACTAATGAAGTTAATGAGGTTATTAATGGCATCATTAATATTTATACTGCAAAATTGGTTAGAATTTCCTTGACTCCTGCTTTTTCCATCTTTCAAGGTGATTTCTATGGGCTCTCCTCTCTACCCCGTAGTAGAAAACCTTTTCATGGAGAAATTGGAGACCAAGGCCTTGGCTTCATCACCATTTTTCCATAAGATTTGGCAGAGATTTGTCGATGATACCCTTATCATCTAGTCCCATGGTCAAGACCATTTAGATTTGTTCCTGCAACATCTAAATGATCAATTTGACTCCATAAAATACACTATGGAGGTCAAAGTACAAGGTATCTCTCCTTTCCTAGATGTGCTTATGTCCAAGAAGGGATATGGTTCCATTTTGCACTAGGTGTTCTGTAAAAATACTCACATGAAACAATATATCCATGTTAATTCCCATTGTCATATGAACCATAAATTCAATGTTCTAAACACCATGACCATCCACTCACTAAGGGTTTCCGATGAGAAGACATATCTCTTGAAGGTTTTTGAAAACAATGGTTATAATAAGCACCAAGGTCTTAGATCATTCCTAAAAGATAGTAAAGGATTCAAAATAAAGTATGACCCTAAGGATTCAATTACCGGTGTTCAAATTCCTTTCATATAGGGAACCATTCATAGGATTTCATGCATTCTAAGAAATAATAAGGTTTCAAATACCTTCAAATGGACCCAATGAGCATGAAATGAATTTACATGATCTTGTTCTCTTATGGGATTTCCTGCGTGGGTAAGATTGACCACTTGATTAAGTAGGGAATTTAGTAGCACATGGTTGACATCAAACACAATCATTCTTGTTCCTCAACATTATTGGAGCACTCCAAGAAAACTAAGCACCGTGGCCCTTTCCAAAATTAGTTGATACTATCATAGGAAGTTTAGGGAAGCCATTTACATTGAGAAATATTCTAGAAATCTAAATAGAGATGATGGTTGTAAGATAAGAAAGAATTGGACTCTTTCCCTTTCTTCAAGAATTTCTTCCTCTTGCTCCCCTTTTTTCCTTTTTAAGTCTTGTTAACTTGTGTCATTATTATTTTTCTTCTGCCAATTTACCTTTATGTTATTATTAGTCCCTGCCTGGGACTATTAGCGATCGATCCATCGTTGACCATACATTAACCGGTCTTTTGACCAAAAAAATTTGTGCACTATCAAAGTTTAACCAAAGTTTATCTCTGCAAATATCAGCGTAAAAAATTTATAACCAAAGTTGCGAATTGGAGGTCTTAACCGGTCTTTTGACCAAAAAAATTTGTGCACTATCAAAGTTTAACCAAAGTTTATCTCTGCAAATATCAGCGTAAAAAATTTATAACCAAAGTTGCGAATTGGAGGTCTTATTGCACGCTTCACGTGCCCCGATGTTAAAATGAAATTCCGGTGTAATCTTTTTACCCAAACTTTTCATTTGAAAAATTATCCACAATGAATTATCCGGTGTAATAGCTTTATCCAAAGTTTCCAAGCATGAGGTTTTTCAAACTTTGGTTAAAAATTTTACATTCAATAAATGTGCATGAGGGTTTTCAAACTTTGGATACAGGATTTTTTCAATGCAGTAAGTTATGCAATTTCGCAATAAGACTTTCAAATTCAAACTTTGCATAAAAATGGTTTTGGGATATAAAACATTGGTTAAATAGAGCATATCCACAACATGAATTTTGCATGGCAGTAGCCACTTGTCTTCAATTGGCCACTTGTCTTCCGTTGTTCTTCAATTCTAAATGCTATATGGCAGCATGCTCGCCCTTTTGCAGATTTCTCAAATACTTCTCAAATACTATATGGCAGTCGGCATACCTGTCTTTCCCTTCCCCTTTTTCATTTTGCTGCAGGAGGCATTAGCATTTTTTCCATTTTGCTACAGGAGGCATTAGCTTGGCTCCTTCAGAAGTCTGGAGAAAGCTGCTTCTTCTGAAGTCTGAACCTCCCCGGGCAGCCGACCGGTTTCATATTCCGGCAGTACTCTGGATATGTAACAGTCGATGGCAAGGCAGGGAGAGCGCTTTTCTACTATTTCGCCGATGCCACTCGAAATCCTTCCAAGAAGCCAGTGGTTCTCTGGCTTAACGGCGGTAAATTCCCTTCAATATTCCTATAATAATTTTAGTTCTTAGCTCTCGTAGTTCTCACAAACGGATGTTGTCGCAGGGCCTGGATGTTCATCGTTGGGATATGGAGCAATGGCGGAATTAGGGCCTTTTCGCGTTAAAAGAGACGAAAGAACTCTGAGCCATAATCCCAACGCATGGAACGAAGGTCAGTATTGTCCTCATTTATACAGGGAAATTGTAGACATATTTATTCATTCAGATCTCTAGTTTGCTCGTTTTTTAAAAGTATTCTTAGATTAATATTTGTGTAGTATAAATTAAGATAAAAGCAGCGTAGTTTCATTTGAGATAGGTTTAACATTTCACATTTGGAATAGTTTTAACATTTCTATGTGTTAATATATTATAAATTGTAATTACTTTCCATGTTAGAGTTCGTTAAATTTAGGAGAGTCAAAGTTAATTAAGCCAAGGACAAGTAAACTGAGTTCTAATTATAAATTATATTTTGGGAAAACTAGGATTTAGAAGGTGTATGTTGAGTTATTTTGGGTTAATATAAATATCTTTCACTCAATTTATTGTAATTAATAAAAATTGTGTGATTGTTTTTAAATTATTTTGTGCTTTACTTCCATTACCTTTCCAACAGAGTGATATCATAACCTGCTTACAAAAAAACGGGAGAGCAAATTAGCAACCATCCCTTACCTTTCCAACAAAGTGATATCATAACCTGCTTACAAAAAATCAGGAGAGCAGATTAGCAACCATCCCTGAATAAGAGGAGAAATATTTTTTCGCAGATCTCTGCGTAAGAGCAGAGAAATATTTTCTTTTTTCGCAGATCTCTGCGTAAGAGAAGAGAAATATTTTCTTTTTTCGCAGATCTCTACGTAAGAGAAGAGAAATATTTTCCCTCTTCCACTAGTGGTACAGAAGGCGTTATAACACACGAGGGCACAACTGTGAGTCGCGTTATAGAAGGCGTTATAACACATTTGTAGGCACGCGGGTTCCCTTCTCCATTGGGAGCGTTAACGCCCAAGGTCAAGCCGTTGAAAAGGTTTCCATTAAAGTTTGTTTTTTCACGATTTCATAAATTGTGACGGGTTATATATATTATTAAACTATTAGAAAGGAGTATTGAATATTAATTCTAGCATTGAATATTAAAAAGGGCTTTGGCTTTTAATATTTGGAGTTAAGTTATATTTTGGTAAAAGTCCGAAGTCAAACCGTGAAAAAGGTTTCGATTAAAGTTTGTTCTTTTACGATTTCATAAATTGTGACGGGTTATATATATTATTAAACTAATATAAATGAGTATTGAATTTTAAAAAGGCTTTGGCTTTTAATATTTAGATAAGTTATATTTTGGTAAAAGTTTAGTTTTTAGAATGTTTGTTTCTGAAGTTATTTTAGGTAAGTCATTCAGTGTATATTTAAATTATTCACAGGATTCACAATCTTAAATCTATGTTCATTCTATTCATTGTGATCGTTTATCTGAAAACTTTAAAATATTAGTGTTCACTTCTATCAAAAGGGATCGGACGAGTGTCTCTGTTTGCAAAAGATTATGAGTCTAAATATTTCTGGATTGGGAAGTACCAACTGTGAAAATAAAATGTATATATATCTGTATCTGTTTCTGCATAATCACAACAAAATATATAAATTTGGCATTTTATAATGATATGTATTATAGATTGAGTGCGTTCAATTGATTTTGTTCCCTAATAATTAAATATTAAAATTTATAATTAAATTTTAGTAATTTTTAAAATATCATAAAAATAAGCATTTAGGACTAAGATACCTGGAAAAGTTGAAAATATCTGTAAATTTATTTTACTTCAAAAATTACACACTGAAGTTGTTTTATCCTAGAAAACTTGACTGTTATGTGAATGAGCAAAGTTGGTTTAGATTAAGTTTGTGAAACTATCAATACCCCAAACATTCAACTTCTATAACATATTAAATTGATACAACAATATATGGAATAACTGGATTATTAAACTACATTTATTAAGATTTGTAATATAAAGATTTAAAATATTCAATCTACATAAATAAAAAATACTTATTAAAAAATAACAAAAAAATTATATATCACAAATATTATATAAAATTTTCAAAATAAAAATATATATATCTAATTCGCCATAATTACACTTATATAAAAATAAAAGTTCATCACTCTTTCTATTTCTATTTCATTTGAAGAGTACACCCATGTTGATTTTGAAATATTAAATTATATAATTTGTATTTAATAATTAAACTTGTCCAACACACTCGTCGTTGTTTTATTACACATTCAAGTGAATTATGCGATTGTGTGATTGTTTTCTATGTTCTGGAATAAGATGCCTTTGTGATAGCCTTCTATGAATGCATTAAATTAATATGAAAATTGTATTTCCTTTGAAATTCGATATCTTTCAACCCCATGCAGAAAGCGAGATCTTTCAAGTAAGGTAGGAAGTTTGTTCGACGAAGACAGGCTTTTAGCGAAACAGAAAGTTTAGACATGTTGCACAGAGGGTTTGTATTATGTTGTTGTGGCAGACCCCAGCAAGGACTACCGGCTGCATGCAGCACTTGTTATATTAAGTCCTTGTCATTGTTTTTTTGTCTTCATTTATGTTTATATTTTATTATCATTCTATTTTATTCTCCCTTTTTTCCTCTTCTTCCTAAAAATCTTATGATTAGAAATTATCATCTCTTTTTTTTAATCCATAGATTTCCTTCACTCCTTAGATTTCCTTCGCTCCTTATATAGTTGTCTCTTTCTCTACCCCTCTTTTTAATTTTCTCTTTTTCTATCCTCGTGGGCTTGATGTTTCGGTCCTTATTTCTCCCATAATTATGAGGTTTTACCTTTATATTTAAATAAATAAATAAATATTGATTTATTATTTTAATGTTTCGGTCCTTATTTTCTCCCATAATTATGAGGTTTTACCTTTATATTTAAATAAATAAATATTGATTTATTATTTTATATATAGGTAAATTCTTCCTTTACCCTAGCATTGTTTCGATATACTTTTAAATTGTATATTATGAATAAGAATTGTACTGATCATTTTCTATTATTTGATTAATAGACTTCGGTTATTATTATTTATATTACAATGTGTTTTGTTTATATTATTTATTTAAATATTATTCTCTTATTTGATGTAACTCTCAAGACTATTATATATTTTAATAGTAATATTGTAAATTTAATATATAGTTAATATTATAATATATTAAATATTATCATAAGTATTGATTAAAAAGCATTGAATTTCTTTTTACTATTATTAATATTAAATCAATTTATTAATAAAGCTTGGTTAGTTTTTCGACTACTATATTAATTATACATTAAATGAGATGTTTTTAGTATTTTAAAGGTTTATTTATTAATTATGATATAATGATAAGATTAAATCTAAGATTCAATTGGGGTTATCTCGAGTGATTAGGTAGAAGATTGTTATCTTTCACACTAAGGTTCATATCATGTGAGTGACATGATGATCAGAAATATTGTTGTAATGAAATTGTGCCTATGAATATTGTTGTATTAAATCTCACTCTCACCCTCCGAATGTGAGAGAGGATGATTTCACTTGAAAAAAATATTGATTTCGAGAGGTGAAATTTATTTTTGATGTTCATTGCTTGATTTTGAAATTTTTCTAACGTTCAATTTTGGTGTTTTACTTTATTTTGTGGCTTTTAAATTTTCTTGTGCTTGTCCCTTTCTTTTGTATCTATACCTTATTTATTCCTTTGGAATGGATCATATTCCCATTATTTTCTTCATAATGAACCACACTTACTAGTTCAAAATTTTGACCCAGATTACTTGATGTGATGGATTTAGAAGAATTACATCAAAGAGTTTTGAGTCACATGAAACTAAACTCAAAAACATTGGAAATAAATTAAGCAAATGCCCAATAATATTGGTGATAGCTACTTCAGTTCACCCCTTTATCTAGGACCAAAAGATATTCATAACAATTATAGACAAATATGTCAAGTGTAATGTTACCAAACATAGATAATTATATTTATCATAGCTTATTTCACAAAACAAAAAAAACTGCATGAAGAAAATATGTGAAAAAAAAAATTAAAATATTATTAAAAGTAAGACATTTTTGTTAGGAAAAAAAGATTTCAATTTCCATGAAAACATCGAAAAAACAAATAGTTAATAGGATTCACCCAATATTTCGAAGCATTATAAACACTAAGAAAGACTCATATTGAAGTGATGAAAGGAAATCACAACATTTTTCTTTGTTTTTCTTTGGCTTTATCTGTTTGGGTAAACAAGGTATTCCATACATGATAAAATCCTTCAGTAAGAACTTTCACAACAAGATCAAAGATCAAAGAACTAATAGTTTTAGGTGGTTTAAACCATCTCAGAGGCAAATAAGCCATGGTCCCAACCAATGTGGCCACTTGAGACAATTTTATTAATGTAAAAGAAAATATTTTACATAAGATACTTCTCAAAATTGATCATCTACCATGAAACTACATGCCCTTTAAATAGAGATTGTGGACCTATTGAATGTAAAACCATGGATCAACGACCATTAGTATCAAAGAGAATATGAGCCATAAAATCATTATATGTCTAAAATTTATGGTGAACATTGGATTACAATGAAACTAATGCATACTAAATAGACCCACTAACAAAAACACTTTTAGCTAATAGATGCATTAGACTAATTTGAACTTAACTAACTCCCCTGTGTCTAAATATCCTAACATTGTTCCCAATTTCCTTCATTAGGGCATTTACTTTTATGATATTCAAAAATTCATTGATTTTCACCATACACATCTATATTTGGGCAGAAATTCTGATGATGGAATTCGACGAAACATATAAAATCCAAAAAAGTGTTGGAAGTTAAATGTATTTTTTTGTTTTTTGTTTTCCTAAAATGCTGATGCCCGTAAAATATCTAATGGGAGTTTTTTAATGGTCAAATATTCGATAGATTGTCCTATCCTGTTGATTGTCTGAAGGTTTCCTATAATCCATCTTGTCATCGAATATCTGACGGACATTCTTTTACTATAATATATCTGACGCTATATCCAATTTAAAAATGTGTTATCCAATTTCCAACAAATGGAAAATAAGTGTTACATAACATTCAATTCCACCATTAATGACTTTTTTCATTGACAATGTGTAGTATGATATTGCTTTACATTGATCAGTTTACCCAATTAAAATAAATATAACAATAATATTATAATTAAATATAATATTATTAATATATGGTTAATATATAATCACTAGAACAAACAATTACATACCTCTCTGCGAAGAGCAGTACTTTATATTTATAAACCTTCTATGGATTTATAAAAGCCTTAAATGGTGAACACAGTTTTGAATGGGCTGATGAAGGATAGGCTATGCTTGAAATATTGTATATGCAATGCATCTGCAAAATGCAGTTTCTTTATTAATAAAAGAAGTGCGACTTTTTCCATGGGAAAAAAAATATGGTTCATATATAATTAATATATATTAATATTAATATAATATATATATATATATCTATATATATATATATATATATATATATATATATATATATATATATATATATATATATTAGTTGTGATTGTTTTGAAAGGTTGTAGACTTCTTTTGAGGTTAATTTTTAAACAAAATCAGCATTGAAAGTTTGGTGACAAAAAATGTCACATGCCATTACTAAAGGAGACCAAGGATACATGCAGGGATTGACATTGAGGGCTTATAGTGAGGATCAAAAATGTTATTTCCCTTGTAGAAATTGGAAGGGCTTGAGGCCAAGGGGAATTCCAATAAAATCAGCTAAAAAGAATTGTAGAGACTATGAACACACTGAAGGCGAACATGATATCATCCATTTGTAAGTTATTTATTATATGTCTTTTTATTATAGATTGTTTTTGTAAATGTTTATAATATGTATATTGTATTTTATATTGTGTGTCTTTGTATTGTAAATTGTATTATCTTTCTATTATAAATGTATTTTATAATATTATTTTGGGAGGTGTTTGAACTATAATGTCATCTTGATGTGGACAAGAAATATCACTTGATTATTTTTGTTGGGATCGATTAAGGGGTTAGGTCAAGTTAGGTGTTAATTACTTTATGGGATTAGGGATAAGGGGTTATTAATGTTTAAGGGTTTAGGGGTTATGGGTTAAGGGCTTAGGGCTTAGGGGTTTAAGGGCTTAGGGAATGGGGTTAATCATGGGTTTTTATGGAGCATATGATTAATAAGTTTTTAAAGTATATTATGCAAAATATGACATTAAGAAAGAATATCACAATATAATAATGAATCAGAAATAATATCAATATGTTTTTTATTATGGTCATGACTATATATATCTCAAAAAGTGTCTCACTTCCTACATCTCAAGAAAGGTAACATCTTTCTTATATTGTTTTCAACATATTCTTAAATATCTTGATAAATTGCACAAGAATTATCATTGTTTTGTTGTATTTGTTTTTTGGTCTCACCTACTTAGTTGTATTTCTCTTTGTCTTTGCTGTCTTTTATTCCTTATATATTATATTTGTAAATTGTTTTTATATCGACATTTTAATATTTTCTATATATACTAATATTACTTTATTGATCATAATTGTATAGTATCACCCCACTAGGTCATTGCTCGACAAGGAAGAGGTGGTTGTAGTACAAGCGCATGTTCAAGAACATGGAGAGATTAATATTGAGGATCAAGCTAATGATCCTATAGAAGAAGATAATGATGTTGATAACATACTTGAAGAAGATGAGACAAATAGATTGATCCAAGAGACAATATTGTTGCAGTGGATGATGATGACAACCATTATGATAACTATGCTCTTGATTTACCTGTACATGAGATGACAACTAAACCTCTTTATGAAAGCTCAAAAACATCTATTCTCTCTATTGTATTGATGTTGTTCAACTTAAAGGTGGTGAATGGTTTTTCAAACACATGTGAGACACAACTCCTAATGTACGTAATATATTTTGTGACATTTAGTACTACATACATGATAAAGAAATTATTTTTTCCATTGTTTTTAATGTTAGTACGTTCATCTTCATCATTTCATTAATTTGTAACATTAGGATGCAATATGTGCGATTAATTTTGTTTAGTACATTAAACAACACTATTTTTTTTATGTTTTATATTATTAGGTGAATTTTTGTTACCACCATCAAATGTTTTACCTCATATGCACTGATATTTACATGTCGTTATGAAAGATATTGGAATGGATTATCAAGCTATCCATGCATGCCCTAATGATGATATTCTCTATTATAAAGAACATGCATTTAAAGACAAATGCCCAAAATGTGATGAGAGTAGATATCAAAATGATAAAGTAACAAAAAATGTGCCTCACAAGGTTCTTCATTATATTCCCATAATTCCACGTCTGTGACAATTGTTCAAGTGCAAAAGTGTAGCAAAACCTATGGATTACCATGCAAGGAATGGAAGTGAAGATGGTGTTCTTTGAATGCTTACAGATGAATTTGATTTTAGGAATATACAGGAAAGGTGGCCAGATTTAAAAGAGAACGTTGTAATCTTAGGATTTCATTAGTAGCTGACAGTGTCAATCCATTTGGAGAGGCCAGGTATCCTTACTCAGTGTGGCCTATTTCTGTTATCAACAATAACATTCCTCCATGGAAGTCAATAAAGAGGGAGAAAATAATGTTGACAATCATTGTTCTAAGTATTAATTTGTTTAGAATAAATTTTTTAGCACAATAAAATCTCATTTTTCTTGTTCGTTTCATAATTATGTCCTCTATTTTTTTGTTAATTTACTCACATATGTTCAAGTATGCCTTATAATTATGTCATATAAATTTATTTGTTTACTTATATATGTAGTAATTATGTATTGTATGCTCAATCAATTAGGTAATTTCCAGGTCAAAGATATGAATGTATATATCAAGCCTCTTATTGATGAGTTTGTGGAGTTAAGGAACAATGTCTCTATATATGATATCTCTAGACTAGTAGTTGCACAAAGGGGATTTGAATTCCATGCAATTCTTGTATGGTAAATTCATGATGCCTCATGGCTAACACATTTATGTGGTATGTTATAATGTTATACCTACAGTATAAGAGTACTTAAACTTATGAAGTTCATTTCAAGTATGTATTTTAAATAGTTTGACCTTCATTGTACTTACTTAAAATATTTGACATAAAAATTATTCCACTTCTTGTAGGTCTTCAAACAAAGGGTAAATTTGTGTGTCCAGCTGGTGGTCCTAAGATGAAATCTTGTCGTTCAAGAAGCTTAGGAAAGGAGGTATTTGATGAGTATATGCACTTCCTTTCTAAGAACCATAGGTACTGAAGTACTGAAAAACATATTTTCAATGGGAAAGAAGAGATTGGATTAAGACCATGAAGAATGACACCTTCTACATGGAATTTGCAGTTTAGTAGAGTCTCTCAAGGTATGGATCAAATTGTCTATATATTAATATACATGATATGTTTGGATTATTTTATCTTTTTTTATGGCATTTTCTTCACTATACTAATTGGTAGGTTATATTGTTGTTATAATATATTTAACTATGATTCACTTTGTAGGTTGTCAAGAAATTAATAATAGGGCACTTTCAGGAGGAATGAAAAGTTATTCTGAGAATTTCAATAGACTCCCCTATTATGAGCACCTCAAAAATTTTCATTCGTTTGATACAATGCACATTGGGAAGAATGTAACAGAGACCTTATGGTAAATCTTAGATGGAAGGAAAGATAAAGAAAAAAAATCAAGATTTGTTATGACATTAAGGAGGTCCACCATGCATTGCAAAGTGTGATCCATTCAAATAGCAATGGAGATGGTGAAAGTATGAGCACCCTTCCATGGTTATTGACAGAGAAGAAAAATAATAATTGTAAATAGGTTATTGAAAAAAATAAATTTCTAACTGGTTTTTCTTCAAACATAAATAATATCCTAACAAAGAAAGGTGAATTAGGTGGGGTAAAAACTCATGATTGGAATACTTTCATTAAGGTAATTATTTTGGATATATTTTATATATTAGTGAAACATCTTGTTAATTACTTTCTTTCTCTACTAATTTGGGAAAAAATAATGATCGATCATTGTTTTTTTTACAGTATGTTCTACCTTTATCTCTCAAAGAAAAATTTGACACCAATGTCAAACAAGTTATATATGATCTTGGAAAATACATAAGGTAAGTGGAGATTTATGTGCAAAGTGTAATTTTTTCAATAAGTTTTTGTGTCACAAATTTTTCGCTGCATGTGTTTTTCTTGTCATCATGTACTATATTATTATTTTTTTGTTGAAACCTGTGACTTGCTTGCTTCATTTATAGATGGCTTTCATATAAAGAAACCAATAAAGAAGATATAAAGTATTAGAGAAAAAAAATCCTCATCTGATGTGTGAAATGGAAAAGTATCTACCTCCAACATTTTTCAATGCACAATAACACTACCTCATACACCAAGTCAAGGAGATTGAAAAGTGTGGACCTATACACACAAGCGTTGGATAGTTGGAATTGTATGGATGGATAGTGGCTGCAAGTGTGTTGGCATTGATGTCAACTAGGATAGAATTATTTGATATGCTTGATATGTCAAACTCAGGAGGATTTCTATGGTTGTTGCAGTCTCTTGTTGAGAATCACCATAGTAGTAGAGAAGCCATAAAAATATGACAATGGTGGTTGGAAATCCCAGATTTTGGAGGAGATTCTAGTTTAATATATTAGCTCAAATACTCCTAGAATTAGGAAAGTTGGTTAGTAATCTAAAAGAGCTTTCCAACAGTATGTGGAAGTCCAGAAATGGCCTCCTCAATCAAAATTTATTGACTGTTGAAGTTAGGGTCTTAAAGTCCAAAGCAAGTTGAATTTTGGCCCTAGAGATTTCAGAACCCGAAATATTGGAGCAGGTCAGTAGTTCAGAGATCAGAGTAGGATAAATATCCAAAGCCAAATTTTGGAAGGTTGGATTCTCAAAACCTAATATCAGAAAGGCATGAAATATCAGAATTTTGGAGGTTAGAGTGGAGCTCAGTATATAGCCGAGCAGGATAACATCAGAACCTTGGAGTATATGGAAATCAAAACCTTGGAGCATATGGCCATCAGAACATCAGAGGAAGAAACCTCTTAACTCTTATCAATTGAAATTATTTAAAAATGTCGAGTTGTGCAAGGAAGAGGAATTAACAAAGAAATTCATTGTGAAACCAAGGCTTGACGAGACCCTCTCTATCTCCTCTGGTAGGACATGTGGCGGCAGGTGATTGGACCTATGAAGTTGACATGGAAAATGATGTCAACATGACGCATATGTACAGTGGAGACACGACCGTTTGATTCAGGATTTTCAGTAACCTATTGGGGAAAATTTGAGTGACATGTGTCACACTAAGGAAGCACCACATGGAGTAATGACAACATCATGACATCATCTTGGAGGTTGGAACATCAAAGGTCAAGATTTCATAACCTCTCATTGAATTCTTATGAAAAATATCTGATCCGATAAATGATCTCTGATGTGGATTGGTGCTTGGTCATAGG